>SJXQ01005640.1:270687-318634 GCA_006408695.1 Aepyceros melampus
CCTGATGTTCAAGCTGGTTTTAGAAAAGGCAGAGGAACCAGAGATCAAATTGCCAACATCCACTGGATCATGGAAAAAGCAAGAGAGTTCCAGAAAAACATCTATTTCTGCTTTACTGACTATGTCAAAGCCTTTGACTGTGTGGATCACAAGAAACTGTGGAAAATTCTGAAAGAGATGGGAATACCAGACCACTTGACTTGCCTCTTGAGAAATCTGTATGCAGGTCAGGAAGCAACAGTTAGAACTGGACATGGAACAACAGACTGGTTCCAAATAGGAAAAGGAGTACGTCAAGGCTGTATATTGTCACCCTGCTTATTTAAAACTTATATACAGAGTACATCATGAGAAACACAGGCCTGGAAGAAGCACAAGCTGGAATCAAGATTGCCAGAAGAAATGTCAATAACTTCAGACATGCAGATGACACCACCCTTATGGCAGAAAGTGAAGAGGAACTAAAAAGCCTCTTAATGAAAGTGGAGAGTGAAAAAGTTAACTTAAAGCTCAACATTCAGAAAATGAAGATCATGGCATCCAGTCCTATCACTTCATGGGAAATAGATGGGGAAACAGTGGAAACAGTGTTAGACTTTATTTTTTGGGGCTCCAAAATCACTGCAGATGGTGACTGCAGCCATGAAATTAAAAGACGCTTACTCCTTGGAAGACAAGTTATGACCAACCTAGATAGCATATTCAAAAGCAGAGACATTACTATTGCCGACTAAGGTCCGTCTAGTCAAGGCTATGGTTTTTCCAGTGGTCATGTATGGATGTGAGAGTTGGACTGTGAAGAAAGCTGAGCACCCAAGAATTGATGCTTTTGAACTGTGGTGTTGGAGAAGACTCTTGAGAGTCCCTTGGACTGCAAGGAGATCCAGCCAATCCATTCTGAAGGAGATCAGCCCTGGGATTTCTTTGGAGGGAATGATGCTGAAGCTGAAACTTCAGTACTTTGGCCACCTCATGCGAAGAGTTGACTCATTGGAAAAGACTCTGATGCTAGGAGGGATTGGGGGCAGGAGGAGAAGGGGACGACCGAGGATGAGATGGCTGGATGGCATAAGTCTGAGTGTACTCTGGGAGCTGGTGATGGACAGGGAGGCCTGGCGTGCTGCGATTCATGGGGTCACAAAGAGTCAGACACGATTGAGCGACTGAACTGAACTGAACTGAACTAAATTGTAGGCAAGGTTTCAATGCATAGTGCATTTGTGACAGTTTAGCAAGACACCTGGCACAATGTAGGCAGTGTAGGAAGTTAGTTTCCCATTTCTACTTCTGTTTTTCCAGCTGCAGATCAGGTAAAATCAACTTACACATCCTTATACAAAACTTGGCCTATACAAACATGTAGCATCTGACTTTTAATGGTTCCTTATGCTTAGAGAAATAAACCAACTGTATTCTCTTGAGTCAACCACCTCTCAATAAACATGACTTATTTTGCAGAGTCTTATTTCTCTTATATGCTTCAAAATGAAACAGCATCTAATTAGAGTTAGGTTGCCTTAATGAGAAGTTTCTTGAATCTGGAGACACCCACTTGGCCCAAGCTCCTATTGGTGCTTCCTGCCACCAAGAAATCTTAAATGGCTAGGGTTAGAGAGTCTGACAAGGATGTCAGCTGCCGTATCTGATTTCATGTGACAGCTAATTATAACATTCCTTTAGAAAAAAATAAAGAAGTTGTTGTCATAGTAATGGCTGACTCCCCAAGCAGGATGCATACCCCCAATTGGAAAATGTGCCAAATATTAATTTGTTGTGTGAAATGTAGGAATAATTGAGCCAGTACTTCAGGGAGAAAAAATTTGATATGGACAGAGTTTCCTGGGCTTGTGCTGTATTGCCCCCCTCCCCCCACCCCCGTGCAACCATGGTTTTCTTCTGATCTCTATTTCCTCGTCCAAGAATGTCACTCTTCAGGGATTTGTACCCTTATTAAGTGAATCCTGTGAAACTGATGTTGTGGGGAGCACACACATACAGCAGCATCAGTGGTGGCAGGGCTGTAGCAATGATACAGCCAAGTAATTGCAGCCAAAGAATCCGCCTGCAATGCAAGTAGCCTTCATCAGCCAAGGCAGGAAAAACTGCAAAAAGCAGAAACTTCACAATAAAGCAACTACCAGCTGGACACCCATGTTTGAATCCTTATGCCTCCAAATTATAGTTTTATGACTTTGGGCAAGTTATTTTATCTCTCCAAGCATTATTTTCCTCATTTAAAAAATGAGAATAATAAAACTACCTATGGTATGCGGTCAGTCGGTATGAAAATTAAACGAGATGGTTTGTAATGTACTTGGCTCAGCAGTGGCATGAAGTAACTGCTCAGTGAATCATTGCTGTTGTCATCTTATTTTGATAGGACTCAGAGTGGTAATAATGTGATGTCCTTGATAATTACACAAAGTGAGAATGCAAATTGAAATGAGAACTTGCCCTAAGAATTCAATACCTTTAATCCTGAGGAAATATTGTGATCTGAATCTTTCTACCTAACCTCTGTTCTTACCAATTGCAGGCATCATCCTCAGGGAACATTTGGTAAAGATAAAGATGGTGGGTTGAAAAAAATGTACATTGTTTTGCTCCATTCCCAAAACTCTACTGAAACCATAGTGAAGAGAGATATCTTAAAAGGTAAAAATCCACAAGAGTAGAGAGAGTGAAGAGATAAAGTTGCAAGCAACATTTTAGGAAGTGAAATGCAAATGAATGGTTACTAATTAGCAGCCCAGAAAAAGCTGAATCTTAAACCAGTACTGGTAAAAATTGACAAAGAACTTACTTACATGCAGAATCCCTCAAAAACTTATGAATTCACACCAAGTCCCTTAGGACTTGGGAAGGAATAAAAAAAGTCTGCTTAAAAGTCTGTTTATGACACAGATCTCTAGATTGCTTCCCTCACACATTGCAGCCAAGTATACACCCTCCCCCTCTCTGATAGAAGACTTGAAATGTGTTCTCTGGTTGGGATAAAACAATGCACCCTGGGCTAGAGGATTCTAGGTGCAGCTGATAGTATGGCATCATTATGAAAACAAGACAAGAAAACTGTTGTGTCCTAAATATTCAGGTCTCCAGCCAGCTCTGCCAACACAGCTCTAAGAATGCCAGCTACCAGACTGTGTCTTCCAATATAAGACTGGAGAATGGAGGATTCTTCCCCAGAAAGAGGAAAGATTTACAAATTTGATATAAAATGGCCCAAACTCACCGTTAGAGTCCTCACTCAGCAAGTTCACTCCCCTTTAAGTTCAGAGCTTCTAATACACTTTTCTTGCGACTTGTACTAGTAGGAAATGAGAAGAGAGGAGAGGCAAAGTTGTAATAATATTTAAAAGATCAAGAGTTAGAATCATTTCAGATTTATTTCAGCAGTCATACAAGAAGCTAGAAGATGGTGTAGGGGAGCATTCAAAATTCTGAATGAAATTGTTGCAGGAAGAGGGGACCCTTCCAGGGCCTGATATTGGGCTCTTGTCTAACACTCAGAAATGAATTGTCTAAGGAGACACATGTGCTGACAAAGCAAGAGATTTTATTGGGAAAGGGCACCCGGGGGGAGAGCAGTAGGGTAAGGGAACCCAGGAGAACAGCTCTGCCAAGTGGCTCGCAGTCTTTTATGGTGATGGGATTAGTTTCCGGGTTGTCTTTAGCCAATCATTCTGACTCAGAGTCCTTCCTGGTGGTGCACGCCTTGTTCAGCCAAGATGGATGCCAGAGAGAAGGATTCTGTGAGGTGGTAGAATATGTGGTGTCTCCTTTTGACCTTTCCTGAACTCTTCCGGTTGGTGATGGCTTATTAGTTCCGTGTTCCTTACCAGGACCTCCTGTAGTAAAACAACTCATGCAAATGGTTCCTATGGTGCCTGGCCAGGGTGGGCCACTTCTGTCAGGGTGCTTCCCCTGATAAAATAATTCATAAGTTAGACATAATACCCAACCATATTATCAAATCAGATTACTCAGAAATGAATTGTCTAAGGAGACACATGTGCTGACAAAGCAAGAGATTTTATTGGGAAAGGGCACCCGGGGGGAGAGCAGTAGGGTAAGGGAACCCAGGAGAACAGCTCTGCCAAGTGGCTCGCAGTCTTTTATGGTGATGGGATTAGTTTCCGGGTTGTCTTTAGCCAATCATTCTGACTCAGAGTCCTTCCTGGTGGTGCACGCCTTGTTCAGCCAAGATGGATGCCAGAGAGAAGGATTCTGTGAGGTGGTAGAATATGTGGTGTCTCCTTTTGACCTTTCCTGAACTCTTCCGGTTGGTGATGGCTTATTAGTCCGTGTTCCTTACCAGGACCTCCTGTAGTAAAACAACTCATGCAAATGGTTCCTATGGTGCCTGGCCAGGGTGGGCCACTTCTGTCAGGGTGCTTCCCCTGATAAAATAATTCATAAGTTAGACATAATACCCAACCATATTATCAAATCAGATTTGAGAACAAGATAAAGACATCTTCAGAAATGCAAGTTCTCAAAACTTTACCTTCAGTATATCCTTTTTCAGAGAGCTCTGCCCTGCCAAAGAATGTACTTTCTTTAAACAAGGGGGAAAACAACAAAAGCTAGAATTCCTCAAAATATATATAATTGATTGAATAACTGATGTTCCTGAATATTTTGAAATGAGAGCTGAATAGCTGACAGAGATTTGGATGAATCTGTGTTACCTACGTAGAAAGATAAGTAAATTAAACAACAACAGTAGTAAGACAATCATTAGCTCTAAGAAAAATATAATTATTTAGAAAGGAAAAGTGATCAGTGAATACCACAGGATTCAGCTGGGAAGGGTGTTTACATAATTGTAAAAAAGATACACACACACACACACATACACACACACACACACACACACACAAAAGAGAACATTGACCTAGCCCAGATTAACATGTAACTGTCATGAGAATGTTTGGGTAGCCTGGAAGGATGTGTATATGAGATAATGGAGGAGGGAGAAAAAAAATCAAGAAGTAGCAATATCTGGAATAAATACCAAACTAAACTAAAACCTAGCTGAAATAATAGAAAGCAATTGTCTCTGGGGAGGGGATTTTTCAGGAGAAGGGACTTACTCCTTCCTGAAACAAATCTATGGAATCGTTGACTGTAAATGTAAATATGTAATCGATTAAAGCAATTATGCAAACTAAAAAGCAGGAGTAAACTTTCTCAGTTGGGACACGAGCTCTCTGCCTGTGGACCGCTCTGATTCTAATGGGTTTCCAGGAAAGCCACAAACATTGCATATTTCCCATATGCATCGCGGGAAGGGTATGAAAGAGGATGCATTTGGGAGTGTGTTGTAACTATCTACCACATTACAGTTGTTTTTGTTAAATTGCTAAGTTGTGTCTGACTCTTTTGTGACCCTGTGGACTGTAGCCCACCAGGCTCCTCTGTCCACAGTATTTCCAAAGCAAGAATACTGGAGTGGGTTGCTATTTCCTTCTCCAGGGGATCTTCTCAACCCAGGGGTCAAACCTGTGTCTCCTGCATTGCAGGCAGATTCTTTACCACTGGGCCACCTGGGAAGCCCACCGTATTACAGTTACTAATGTTTAAAAACAATCACAAATTTTGTAAATGAAAATCCCACACAATTTTTCCTAAGTATTTCCCCCTTGCTACTTACTCTGGAATTCCTAGGTGGCTACATTTCCAGTGAGTGACTAGGAACTCAAAGACTGCTAGGAGAGAGAGTAGTCAGAAGCACCCAGACACCAACAGGATGGCTGTTAGCAAGGTGGTAACAGCCAATGGCCAGCAGAATGTAAATAACATCAATAATAATACTGTTCATATGTGTATAGGACATCTAATTTATTAAAGATATCCTTTAAAAGAATGCATGCCATAATTGAGGAGAGCATCATCATGCTTATTTAAGATATTAAAGTATAGATGTTATGGCTCAACAGCCCCATCTGGGCTCCCAGCCAAAAGCCAGGATGAACTGTAAGGCGTGTACATCAGCCACCTTGGATGTCCAGCCCATTTGAGCCAGGTAATGCCAAGTCCAACTTTTATCTCGCTGTCACCCCATCAGAGTTCCCCAAGGGAGACTCACTCAGGTGGGCTTAGTTGGTCCAAAAATCAAGGAAAAATAATAATTGATTTTTGTTTTAAGTCACTAAGATTTGGGGTGGTTTGCCATGCATCAATAAACTTTACAGGGATAATATACTCCAGCTCCCCCGTTTTCCTGATAAGAAATCTGGAATGAGGGTGGTCAAGGCTTCAGAGCAGAGCAGTGGCTGAGTCAGGAACAGACTCAGGCCTCCAGACCTTCAGGCTAAACTTCAGGTTCATTACCAAAGCCGCGTTTAATCTATATGGAATCCTGCCAATGTTTTCTTCTCCTCTTCCTGCTCCTCCCCTTCCTCCTCTCTTTCTTGTACCTTTTTATCCTGATGTTTCAAACTTACAGAAAATTTCAAGTATAGAACCAGAGAACCCCATATACTCTTCACTCAGATGCACCAACTGTTTGCATTTTACCTCATTTGTCAGTGTTCTTTCAAAGAGAACATTTCCCCACAGGGACGCTGCCCACAAAACCGATTCCTGCTGAGTGGTTAGTCACTACTCAGATCATCCCAGCAGGAATCGGAGCAAGAACGGGCATTTGGGAATAAAAGGGGTGTAGGAGGAAATGCTCTGGAGAAAAGGGAGCTGTTAAGGAGAAAGGGCATAGAAAGGGGAGAGCAGAATCACTCAAGATCAGATTTTCTACTGAGACAGGATCTGGAAGCAGGTCCCTGAACTGGTCTGCTGTACTGAATACAAGTTGAGCTTGAAGTCTGGAGGCAAAGGTTTGAATCTTGTAATTAGCTGTAATGACCTAGAATGAGGTTCCTTCTCATCTCTGAGCTTTGGTTTTAGCTTGCTTTATAAACCAGATTAAGGCTTTCCTGGTGACTCAGTGGATAAGAATCAGCCTTCAATGCAGGAGACACAGGAGACGTGGGTCGGAAAGATCCCCTGGAGGAGGACATGGCAACCCACTCCAGTGTTCTTGCCTGGAGAATCCCACGGACAGAGGAGCCTGGCAGGCTAGTCCATAGTGTCACAAAGAGTCAGACGCAACTAAAGTGACTTAGTATGCACGCATGCTGCTGCTGCTGCGGCTAAGTCGCTTCAGTCGTGTCTGACTCTGTGCGACCCCATAAGACGGCAGCCCACCAGGCTCCCCCAGATTCTCCAGGCAAGAACACTGGAGTGGGCTGCCATTTCCTTCTCCAACTAGATTAAATAAACAGTACATGTGAACCAGCTTAGTGAATGGTGCTAAGTAACTAAGTTGTAATCACTTGGATCTGAGTGTGGCAAGCTTTTTAGAAACATGATGCTACTGCCCCGTCTCCAGAAATTCTTATGTAGGTGGTCTGGGGGTCTAGGCACTATGATTTAGTGGATAACTTAGAATGTGACGCCAAGACTGAAAACCACTGGGTTAGAAAACAGTTCACAGTGTGCTTATACTCTGGGAACCTTTCTGCACCAGGTGTCCTCTGTCACGGCTCCTCCCCCACTTCTGCTGCCACTCTCCTCACCAAAGTAAAACCGCACTTGGGAGTATACTCCATTCCAAGCCTGGGGTACCTCACCATTATTTAATCATCTCATTTCTCTATTGTTCATTTCTGTGTTCATTGGAAAAGACTCTGATGCTGGGAGGGATTGGAGGCAGGAGGAGAAGGGGACGACAAAGGATGAGATGGCTGGATGGCATCACTGACTGGATGGATGTGAGTCTGAGTGAACTCCCAGAGCTGGTGATGGATAGGGAGGCCTGGCGTGCTGCGATTCATGGGGTCGCAAAGAGTGGGACACGACTGAGCCACTGAACCGAACTGAACTGAATAATTCACACTAGAAAGACTACTTCCTAGGAGTGCCTCAGATTCTCAATCTCTCTGTCACTAGTCAGAGATGAGCCCTTGTGCACAGATTTTCTGTTTCCTTCACAGAGTTCAACAGCTGTCATTCTTCCCTGCTAGTTCCTTATATGCCTAATTGCTGCCATACTGATCTATGTAATTTGGGATTGGTAGGAATTGTGACTCATATGCAAATACCTTTGAAAAGAAGTGTGGGAGGGATTTTATATTGGTTTTTAGCAGGGCAAAAGAATAATTTCCCAAGTGAATATAACTTTTCTCACAAAAATATTTTTTTCTGGTACATTTATCCCCCCCCCCCATTTTTTTTAAAACTACCAATATCCCAGAATTAAACCAGTTTGCTTCTTTTTGCAATTTAAACTCTTTCTTTCTTCTCTTCTTCCTTTCTACTTTCCCTCCTCCCTTCCTTTCTTGCTCTTCCTTTTCCTTCTCTATTTCTTCCCTTCCTCTCCTTCCCTACTCCTTCCTCCTCCTGATTAAAAAAAATTATTCATGACACTTGTGAAAGATGGTAAGGCAGATTTTATTCAAAGGGGACTATAGGACAGTTGTAGGAACCACTGCAATAAAGTTTTACAGTAGAAGAGAGAGATTGTGCCCAACTCAATACAACAAAGAAAAGTGGGACCTTACAGCCAAAGAGCAAGTTGGGAATCAGTGATGGAAAATTACTAAGAGAAAGCATCAGAGATAAAGGGGGATTCTGATGGCAGACCAGAGTGACCAGGCTTCATCTGTGGGATGGTGAAGTATGAGGAACCTGTATGAATATGGAGGGAGGTCAGACATGGAAGATGGGGGGTTCTAGCTAAACCAACTTCACAAGATTATTGCTGAAATTGGACAATGTAAAGACAAACACAGAATCCTAAAAGTGAGGGTCTACTTGGGAAGAGAATTCAGAATTCTGATCTGATTGGAGATTGGTCAAGGAGAAAATCTTTGTCACCTCTCCCCCTCTGCTCTCTTCTTCTCTGCTTTCCCTCCTGCCTCTATTTCTTCCTGCAAAGCATTTACTGAACTCCTACCATCTATCTAGTACCCCATTGAGTACGGAAACTGGAAAGATGTATAAGAAAGTGTTCTGGAACTCCTGGTCTTGGATTAGAGAGCAACAAACACAATACAATTGGAAAGATGTTATAATGGAGTTCTACAAACTTCTGCAGGAACATTCCACCTTTGTTTGGTGTAGGTACAGGGAGGATACTTTAGCTGAATTTGGAAGAGTGGGAACAAGATGTCTTCAGGCAGAGACTGGAGGAAAGGCATTCTGAACAAAGGGACAGTAGGTGTGAAAGCCCATAGTGTGAATTAACAGGTGTGTTAGAAGAATTGCCTTGGGAGTTCCAAGAATAGGAGGGTTTTCTTGAGGGAGAAAAGATAATGAAGAAGGGTTACTGTTTAGCACTGGCTGGTGGAAAACATTCTTCAGGGAAATGTCAGGTAGCATGTTGTCCATCTTAATTCACTTTGGTCCAAGTCTGTTTGGTTTCCCATTTCTCAGTTTCTCAAGTTCTATTTTGTTAGCATTTATAGAAGCATTCAGCTTCAGACTTTTCCAAGCCCACTCTCCCTGCTCACCCTTGTACTTACTGTGTTCCAGACACACAGCCCTCCTTCCTTTTCTTGTCTGTAGACTCATGCTTGTCTCAGAGCCTTTGCTCTTGCTATTTCCTTTGCTTAGCACTCCCAGATCATGACATGGTTGCCTCCTTCTTCTCATCCAGGTCTCTAGTCAAAGAGTGCCTTCCCAACCACTCCATCTGCAGTACCCTCCCCGCATCGAGTTACCCTCCCCAAACTCACCTTGTAAAACGTTCTCTATGACCTTCACTATTGTATCAGTTGATCTTGTTTGCTTGTTCATGTATATTGTCCATCTGCCTCTTCTAGAATGGAAACTGTGAGGGCAGGCTTTTCTTACTTTCCTGCCAAATTCCCAAAGCTCAGCCAGTGCAAGGCCCTCAATAAGTGTTCCAGATTGCACCCATCCCTTCCAGGGACTAGAATATTCACACCCTCCACCCCCATTCCCAGAGTCAAGGTATCTCAAAAGGAAGATCAGAATTGTTATTGATGAGCATGGGAAGAAGACAAAAATTGAGAGCCCTAAGGAGTTCCCTGGCTCAGTGAGGTCTGATGAAATGCCCCTGCACTACAATAGAGGGCTTGTCCACCTACACCCAGCGTGCAGGAGTCTTCCAGATCCTACGTGTTCCTCCCTCCAGGCAATGCTGGAGACTCGGCTGCCTCTCTGCCCTGATTTTCCAGTTTGCCACATCCTGCTTCCTGGTAGGTTTTCTCTTTGGCTTTGTCAATTCTATAGTCATACTGCTGCAACTGTGGAAGCAGAAGATGCCTCATCTTCACACTCTCAGGATTCAGGTCAAGCGCACAAGGTCATCTCTAGAGTGAGAAGAAAACATGTTTCATGGCCCCAAGGGTATCAAAGAGTTAGAGGAGGTGCAAGACTGGAGTGAGGAGGGAAATCCAAGAGCAACTTAACCCTGAGCCATTTGGCATATTTGTTAGTTGTTTTTTTTTTTTTCCTAACTAAACTTGAGGGTTTTAGAAGTGTCTTTTTTTATATATATTTCAAAGCTAAATAAATTCTACTAATGAAAGCATCTTCCAAATACTATTTTCTTTGGTTCCAAAAGAAATTGATTTAAAAAAAACCTTTTAAAAAAAAAGGAAAAAAGCAAATAATCTGAGGAATGTGTTTATTTTATCTTGCTTCCAAGCAAAGAAGACTTTGTATCCACTAAGAACAGTCATCTTTCTGGGCCTGGAGTGTTCATGAGCAAATCCTGTAGCTAAAGGCAAATTTCCATTTCAGCTTCCTAGACGGCCTTAATTACCTGGCAGAAATTGCAGAAGGTGATGCCAAGTGGTATTTGAACCTGTCATTTTCTCTTACTGTTTTGGGGATTCAGATATTTTCTACTCTAATGTGGCAAAATATTCAATCAGCTTAAATTATGCATGCACTCTGGATCAAGCCAGCTAGATGTCAGGAGCAATTCAATATTTTTTTGAATTTGGACGACTGAAAGCCAGCAAGATAAAAGTTTAGAAGAGCTAGATACAAATTAACTTTGCAATATGGGGAAAAACAAGCCCGGAAGTGAGAAAACTTTTTCTCCTTGGCTAGACCAATTTCTGGGCTCACTAGACAACTTTCATTAGTAACATTCTAGTATTTTATATTTGTCACCCGCTTTGTGATTGTGACAATATTACCACTTCTCTGTGTCATTGCATTCATTTTTCAGGGGAGGAAACTGGCAGGGTCAAATTGTCTCTCTAGATGGATCTGGCACTTCTGGTTACCATAACTGGTATAATTGATTAATTCTGAGAATTCAAAAATCATCTTCTATGTGACAGAAACTTAGCTAGGGTGAAATGTGGGTACTGCCTGCAAGCCATTCCTAAACTCTTGATTTGTAGTGAAGTCACTCTGATTCAAAGTAGACCGCGAAAATGGTCAGGGAAATGTGCAAACCAAAGGCTCATGGTAGAGTCTGGGGAAAGGTGATTAATTGCAAGCCAAGGATCCAAAGAGAAGTCAGAGATCGTTAACAATGTGTTCGGTAAATATAGACAGGCAGGTATTTTAGACAGAATAAACAGCTTGAGCAAAGGCATTTTTGTTGTTGCTGTTCAGTTGCTCAGTCATGTCTGACTCTTTTGGGACCCCGTGGGCTGTAGCCCACTAGGATCCTCCATAGATGGGATTTTCCAAGAAAGAATACTGGAGTGGGTTGCCATTGCTTACTTCAGGAGATCTTCTCAACCAAGGGATGAACTCACGTCTCCTGCATTGCAGGTGAATTCTTTACTGCTGAGCCACCCGGGGGCAAAGATATGGCACTGTACAGAATCACGTGCACTGCGGCACCAGAGGGTGAGCCAGTGTGGCGAGACGGGGGAGGAGGTGCTGAACGAAAGAAGGAGAGATGAGCAGAAGACAATAAGCCTTACAAAGGACTAGGGCAGGCTTGGGGAGATAACTGGGAGTGTTGATCAATTTCCAGACAGAGAGCCACCCAAAGCTTCTGAGAAAGGTGTGACAGAACTGTTTTTGGAAGATAAGTTTAGCTTCAGTGTCACAAGGTCCTGGGCCGTGGGAAGTGGCTGTCAGAATGGCATGGAGTACTGACATTCTCTACCTCTGATCCCTGTGTTTGGCCATCCTGTTAGGTGAGGGTTGCTAGGGACAGAGATGCATATCACACTGTCTTGTTTCAAGGAATTCACAGTGGACTAAGGCCATGTATAATCTGTCTTTCTTTCACGGACTTCTGCTCACGTTGCCAGTGATTGTGTCCCGACAGCTAATAACTAATCCTTAGAGAAAAAGTGAAAAATTCTGATGGTCATCCAGAATTGGAATTTCTAGATAGTTTGATATTTTGGAAAGCACCCAAAGGAAACAATGATTATTCTTTGCATTCAAATATTTGCTAAAAACAAACACCAAAACCCATTTTTTAAAAAGGGGATAGCCTTTTTATCTCCAGTAATTTGGGTTCAGAGAATCAGGTTCTGATCCTGTGGTTTATCTGCTCTGGACTTCATTTTCCTTATTTGTAAGTGATAATCTACAGTCTTTACTCTTCAAATGAGATGATGAATATTAAAGTATTGTGTGGAAAAAAAAGTGAATTTCAATTGCTAAAAGAGTCTTTAATGTCTGAGCTAACATGGAGAACTGAATTTTTAAAATTCAGCCTGTGTTTAGTATTAAATAATGTCAAACAACCGAAGAGTGAGCATGTACACTTACACTCACGTGTGTATGCGACATGACACTGGAGAACCAATTTACAGGCTGTTCAGGCTGCATCCAAATATTTTGTACATTAAGGAAAAAAATCAGATGGAGAACTCCAGAAAACAAGATATGAGTTTATCAAAGTTCATATTCATATCAATCAGCAAGCCTAAAAACACATTAAAAAAACTGAAATATAGTTGGTTTACAATGTTTTACATGTATAGCAAAGTACATATATTTAACTGAATCCATATATTCTTTTTCAGATCCTTTTCTATTATTAGTTGTTACAAGATATTGAACATAGTTCCCTGTGCTACAGAGTAGGTCCTTGCTACCTATTTTATATATAGTAGCAAAGGCAATGGCACCTCACTCCAGTACTCTTGCCTGGAAAATCCCATGGACGGAGGAGCCTGGGGGGCTATAGTCCATGGAGTCGCTAAGAGTTGGACACGACTGAGCGACTTCACTTTCACTTTTCACTTTCATGCCTTGGAGAAGGAAATGGCAACCCACTCCAGTGTTCTTGCCTGGAGAATCCCAGGGACAAGGGAGCCGTCTATGGGGTCACACAGAGTTGGACACGACTGAAGCGACTTCGCAGCAGCAGCAGCAGCAGCAGTGAATATATGTTAATTGCAGTACCTAATTTATCCATCCCCTACTTCCTCTTTGGTAACCATAAGTTTGTTTTCTATTTCTGTGAGTCTATTTATGTTTTGTAAATAAGTTCACTTGTATCATTTGTTTAGATTCCACATATGAGTGACATCGTATAAAATTGTCTTCCTCTATCTGACTAACTCCCTTAATATGATAATCTCCAGCTCCATCCACGTTGCTGTCAGTGGTATTATTTCATTGCTTTTTTAAAAAATGGCTGAGCAGTATTCCACTGTGTGTGTATACCACACCTTCTTTATCCATTCACCTGTTGATGGTCATTTAGGTTTCTTCCATGTCTTGACTATTTAAATAGTGCTTCTGTGAATATTAGAGTGCATGTATCTTTTTAAATTATAATTCTCATCTTTTCTGGGTATAGAGCCAGGAGTGAGATTGTTGGATCACTTGTTGTTGTTCAGTTGCCAAGTTGTGACTCTTTGTGACCCCATGAACTGCAGCACGCCACACTTCCCTGTCCCTTGCCCCATCCCCTAGAGTTTGTTCAAACTCATGTACATTCAGTCCTTTAAGTTTCTAAAAGAAAAACTTGAGATAAACTAGTCATTGAAATAATTCTTGCCACCATTGATAGGCATTTCTCTCTTTCTTTGGTATTTATACTGTGTTTGCCTTAAAATTTATTGGAAATTCTCTGGTCTAACTTGAGGCCACTTTTATCCAAAGATTCCATGTGGACCCAAAAATGATATGCATTGTCCTATTGCTGAATGCTGTATGTATGTATTTAGGGGCTTGCAAGTTTATAATTATTTCCATAGAGAATTACAGCTTTATCAATGTTTATTAACTAAACTTCTTTATCTCTAGTAACACTTTTAACACCAAGTCTACCCTGTTTGATTTTTCCCTAGAATTTCTTTGTCCATCAGTTTCTCTTAAAATTTCTCTGCCTTTATGCTTTAGTTTTAACTTTTACCATATAGGCTTAGTTTGTTTCTAAATCCATCTAAAAACGTCATATTAAGAACAAGTGGCAAGAATACATAGAAGAATTGTACAAAAAAGATCTTCACGACCAAGATAATAACGATGGTGTGATCACTTACGTAGAGTCAGACATCCTGGAATGCAAAGTCAAGTGGGCCTTGGGGAAGCATCACTATGAACAAAATTCGTTTAAAAATGATATGCATTGTCCTATTGCTGAATGCTGTATGTATGTATTTAGGGGCTTGCAAGTTTATAATTATTTCCATAGAGAATTACAGCTTTATCAATGTTTATTAACTAAACTTCTTTATCTCTAGTAACACTTTTAACACCAAGTCTACCCTGTTTGATTTTTCCCTAGAATTTCTTTGTCCATCAGTTTCTCTTAAAATTTCTCTGCCTTTATGCTTTAGTTTTAACTTTTACCATATAGGCTTAGTTTGTTTCTAAATCCATCTAAAAACGTCATATTAAGACAAGTGGCAAGAATACATAGAAGAATTGTACAAAAAAGATCTTCACGACCAAGATAATAATGATGGTGTGATCACTTACGTAGAGTCAGACATCCTGGAATGCAAAGTCAAGTGGGCCTTGGGGAAGCATCACTATGAACAAAATTCGTTGAGGTGATGGAATTCCAGTTGAGCTATCTCAAATCCTGAAAGATGATGCTGTGAAAGTGCTGCACTCAATATGCCAGCAAATTGGGAAAACTCAGCAATGGCCACAGGACTGGAAAAGGTCAGTTTTCATTCCAATCCCAAAGCAAGGCAATCCCAAAGAATGCTCGAACTACTGCACAATTGCTCTCATCTCACATGCTAGTAAAGTAGTGCTCAAAATTCTCCAAGCCAGGCTTCAGCAATACATGAACCGTGAACTTCCAGATGCTCAAGCTGGTTTTAGAAAAGGCAGAGGAACCAGAGATCAAATTGCCAACATCTGCTGGATCATTGAAAAAACAAGAGAGTTCCAGAAAAACATCTATTTCTGCTTTATTGACTATGCCAAAGCCTTTGACTGTGTGGATCACAGTAAACTGTGGAAAATTCTGAAAGAGATAGGAATACCAGACCACTTGACTTGCCTCTTGAGAAATCTGTATGCAGGTCAGGAAGCAACAGTTAGAACTGGACATGGAACAACAGACTGGTTCCAAATAGGAAAAGGAGTACATCAAGGCTGTGTATTGTCACCTTGCTTATTTAACTTATATGCAGAGTACATCCTGAGAAATGCTAGGCTGCAGGAAGCACAAGCTGGAATCAAGATTGCTGGGAGAAGTATCAATAACCTCAGATATGCAAATGGCACCACCGTTATGGCAGAAAGTGAAGAGGAACTAAAGAGCCTCTTGATGAAAGTGAAAGAGAAGAGTGGAAAAGTTGGCTTAAAGCTCAATATTCAGAAAATGAAGATCATGGCATCTGGTCCCATCACTTCATGGCAAATAGATGGACAAACAGTGGAAACAGTGACAGACTTTATTTTACCTGACAGCATATTCAAAAGCAGAGACATTACTTTGCCAACAAAGGTCCATCTAGTCAAGGCTATGGTTTTTCCAGTAGTCATGTATGGATGTGAGAGTTGGACTCTAAAGAAAGCTTAGCACCAAAGAATAGATGCTTTCTAACTGTGGTGTTGGAAAAGATTCTTGAGAGTCCCTTGAACAGCAAGGAGATCCAACCAGTCCATCCCAAAGGAGATCAATCCTGAGTGTTCATTGGAAAGACTGATGTTGAAGCTGAAACTCCAATACTTTGGCCACCTGATGCAAAGAGCTGACTCATTTGAAAAGACCCTGATGCTGGGAAAGATTGAAGGCAGGAGGAGAAGGGGATGACAGAAGATGAGATGGCTGGATGCCATCACTGACTCAGTGGACATGAGTTTGAGTAAACTCCAGGAGTTGGTGGTGGACAGGGAGGCCTGGCATGCTGTGGTCCATGGGGTTGTGAAGAGTCGGACAGGACTGAGTGACTGAACTGAATTGAAAAGCCCCATATTCGTTTAGTTCAACCACATTGAGATAAATGATATGTTTGAGACCATTTCTTTTATCTCAGTTTTTTTTTTTTCCATTTTTGCACTTCTCCGCTGTTCCTTTTAATTCCCTTTTCTTTCCATCTTTGGGATCAACTCTACTGCCCACTCAAGAGGTTCTCAAGAAGGAGAAACAGGTCTCCTCCTTGAGAGCCCCAGACCCCTTTCTCCTTCTCAAGGACTCCGGACTTCTTATCAACCTACCTAAGAAGTGACTCTCTCACAGTCACGGACCTTAAAAGGTTGGGAAGATCCCCTGCAGAAGGAAATGGCAACTCACTCCTGTATTCTTGCCTAGAGAATCCCATGGACAGAGGAGCTTGATGGGCTACAGTAGTCCATGGGGTTGCAAAGAGTCAGACATGAGCGAATGACTAACACATTGTGTGCTACTCACACTCCACTCAATTTATTTCCTTCCACCAGTTTGGAAGTTTTTGGAAGCTCCACTTTTGGGGCTATCTTTACTTATTCACACCCATTTAATTAAACAAAATCCAAAGCAAACTGGATATTTATCTTCCTTCTCAATAACAAAATAAAATTAAAATGTTTTAGGAAATTACTACTTTCACCCTATACATCATTGTTTTCCAAGATTTAAATTTTATCTTTAACACCACAAATTGAATTTTATTGTTAATCTCTTTTACAGTCAATATCTGCCTAGTTTTACCAAGTCTATACAAGATTACACTGTTCTCATTTGAAATTTTTAGTTCTTGGATTTTCCTTCTGGAATTCTTTTCTTTTTCTGAAGAACATCACCCAGATATTCTTTAGTAAGAGTTTGTTGGAAATGAATTTTTTTTTCCTGTCTGAAAATGTCTCTGCTGCTGCTGCTGCTGCTAAGTCGCTTCAGTCGTGTCCGACTCTGTGCGACCCCATAGACGGCAGCCCACCAGGCTCCCCCGTCCCTGGGATTCTCCAGGCAAGAACACTGGAGTGGGTTGCCATTTCCTTCTCCAATGCATGAAAATGAGAAGTAAAAGTGAAGTCGCTCAGTCGTGTCCAACTCTTAGCGACCCCATGGACTGCAGCCTAGCAGGCTCCTCCGCCCATGGGATTTTCCAGGCAAGAGTACTGGAGTGGGGTGCCATTGCCTTCTCCGAAAATGTCTCTAATTCACTGTTATTCTTGACAGACGATTTACATATGCAATACTATCTTGACAATTATTTTCTCTTAGCACTTTAAAGATATGTCTTCTAGCTTTGATTGTTGTAGTTGAGAAGTAAATTATCAATTGTGTAGATTTTTATCTCAGCTATTTTTGAGATTTTGTGTTCAGAGTTCTACAGTTCCTCTACAATGTGCCTCAGTGTGAATTTCCTTTCCTTTATTCTGCTTGTGATTCACTGGGCATTCTGAATCTTAGTGTTGGTGTCTTTCATCAGTTGCATAAGCTCCTCAAGCGTTTTCACTCTTCCATTCTCTCCTTCTGAAATTCTGATGAGCAAATTAGAGATTTGTACTCTTTGTGTCTAAATTTTTTGAACCTGTCCATCTTTTTTTGTTATTCTATTCTTTTTTTCATATGGTTTCTTCTACTATATCTTAGAGTTCAACAACTTCTTTCTGCTGTGCCTAATATACTGTTTAACCCATTCATTAATCTTCTAATGTTATTCTATATGTCTTTTAAAATAAATAAACATTCTATAGTTAGATTTTCCTTCAGTTCTGCTTGGTCAAATTTTATTGTCTTTGTTTATCTGGTCTGGTTTGATAGATCAGAGGAGGTTCTGGCAAAAGCCAGATTGTGATGAGGGATGGTGGAATCATGAGTACAGAAAAAAGTCACTTGAGAACAGAATATTGAGTACAGAAAAATAAGCAGAGCCTAGCATACAGGCCCATATTCAGTAGCAAGCACTAAAGGGGAGAAATTAACTGACAAAAATCACAGTGCTGTATTTTATACTCTAGTTGTTCAAAGTGTGGTGATGCCCCAGACCCACTGGCTCAAAATCTGCATGTTAACAAGGTCCCCAGGGAATCTGCTACTGCTGCTGAAAGGGGCTCAGTCATGACTCTTTGTGACCCCATGCACTGTAGCCCACCAGGCTCCTCTGTCCATGGTCTTCTCCAGGCAAGAATACTGGAACTGGTTACTATTTCCTTCTCCAGGGGATCTTCCCAACCCAGAGATGCAACCTGGGTCTCTTGCATCTGCTGCATTGGCAGGCGGATTCTTTGCTATGAGCGCTACCTGGGAAGCCCATGCCTGCTACTGAGATGCTCCCATAGAGTAACCAACTATCTTGATTTACTCCAGACTGAGCTGGGGTGTGGGGAGATTGTCCCCATCAGTGCTAAAACTAGATTGTCTCAGGCAAAGAGGAGTTTTGGTCACCCTAGAACCACTATGTTAAATGGTCCCAGCTAGTTTCCTCAGGAGTCCAGTGCACGGGTTAAGGGAGAACTGTATGTGAAAATGTAAAGGAATCTATTCCTGGAGGTCCAGGTGGGGAATCAAGAAGGAGAAAGTGTTTCCCTATTTATAGAAGAGAATTTGGATATGGAAGGTAAGCAAGGAGGCAAGGGCAGAGCTCCAGGTGGTAGTCCTGGAGAGAGCAGCTTTCTCAAGCATCTGTGTCACCAGGGTGTTACCCCTGGCTACACTGTGGAAACCCCAAGCGGCACCAGGACATGGTGGACGTGGAACCACAACAGGCAACCGGCAGTGGTGTAGGGCTTCAGTCCCTGGTCTGGAGAACAACAGGAACACCTGTGTGGAGCAGAGGCTGATGTCAGAGCTTCAGAGGTAGTCAGCAAGGAGGCAATTCGTACAGATCAATGGATGACCCAGAGAAGGTAGAGAGTAGCATTCAGAGCAGAAATATTCGGAGGAACAGAAGGCATGTGACTGATAGGTGAAAGTTGACATCCCACTTCTGGTTACTAGGAGGCTGTAATATCAGAGAAGGGCTGAGTACTTGCCACAGGAAAGGTAGGCTTTCAGGACTTCACTTGGGCTGCAAAGTCAACCATGCAGGAGGGGATTGTTTCCCAGATTTTCTACCACCCAGAAGTCACCATTGGAAATAAGATGTGGTTATACCTTCCATCTGTTCTCTCAAATGTAATGTTTCTGCTGAAAAAGCTGGGCGGTTTTGTAAGCACAAAAACCAATTAAAAATTAGTCTTTGTTCTCCCTGGTGAAAATAAAAATTTACCTCCCTTCCTTTTTTTTTAGAGCATTGACCTCAGAAAACTTGTGAGTACTTTTTTTTTTTATCACTCTGACATGCACCTGTCATCAGTTTTATGATCCAGGGATATCTTTCTGGAAACCATCTTTTTGAAATGTAAACATCAAGGGAGGGAGCGTTCTGACTACCCAGTTCCCATGGGAGAGTAAGAGCCTAATTTCAGTAGGTGCTTTGCTCCAATTTACAAAACCACCTCTTGTCATAAAGAGATGAGAAACTGGTTTCTCTTCCAGATAAACCAGTTAGCTAACACGGGTGGTCTCCCCAATTCCCATGGTAAAGTTAGGATGAACTATGTATGATACAAGGTGCTGTTAAGAGCCTTACTTGAGGATTAGTGATTGCTTATCCCTGTGTCTAATGACTTGTATCTGCCTGGCTCTATAAGGGAATGTGAATCCTTTCTGCCTTTGAAATCACAGGGCAAATTGCCTGTGATACACATCACATGGTTTAATGCTTTTTCAACAATGAAAATGTTTTCCTTCTTTTTTACTTTTGTGGAAAGGCTTTCTGGGCTAGGAAGAGGATTTGTTTCTTATTCTATTTTCCCAACAGTTTTCAGTAGAATGATACCTAACTAAAACTCTTAAACATGTCTGGATCTGTTGATTTCCTCCATTGAGCTCCAATGTCCTGGGACTACCTCCTCAATAGTAATGCCCTGTGTTATCAACTCACCCACTCTCCAGGGGCATAAGCTTTCTTTCTGAGATGCCATGGGGATGACAGAGGATGAGATAGTTGGATGGTATCACCGACTCAATGGACATGAGTTTGAGTAAACTCTGGGAGTTGGTGATGAACAGGGAAGCCTGGCATGCTACAGTCCATGGGGTTGCAAAGAGTCAGACATGACTGAGCGATGGAACTAAACTGAACTGAACTGAGATGCCATTCACAGGCTATGGCCGAGATGGAGTTTGAGCTGATATATGGATTAGATCCCATCACTTATGTACACAAGTTTATTCAACAAATGATGCACAGTCTCATGTGTGCTAAAACGGTTCATCCAGTCTGCAGTCTACAGATTCGCTAATTCTTAATCCTAAGGGTTTTTGTTTGTTTGTTTGTTTTTGCTATTTAACAGTGTTTCTAAATATCTGTATCCATGTGGTCTATGTAAGTAATATGAGTTAAATATTTCCATCAGCTCTATTTATTTTTTTACATTTATATAGTGATTTTTCCCGGAGAAGGCAATGGCACCCCACTCCAGTACTCTTGCCTGGAAAATCTCATGGATGGAGAAGCCTGGTGGGCTGTAGTTCATGGGGTCGCTAAGAGTCGGACATGACTGAGTGACTTCACTTTCACTTTTCACTTTCATGCATTGGAGAAGAAATGGCAACCCACTCCAGTGTTCTTGCCTGGAGAATCCCAGGGACAGGAGAGCCTGGTGGGCTGCTGTCTATGGGGTTGCACAGAGTCGGACATGACTGAAGCGACTTAGCAGCAGAAGCATCAGCAGTGATTTTTCCTCTTATTAAATTTATTTCCATGAATTATCTCATTTGAGTTTTGCAGACATCCTATAGTCAGAGTGGGTGCTGTTTTCCCTATATGCATGTTCTCAGTTGTGTCCAACCCTTTCAGACCCCATGGATTGTAACCCACCAGACTCCTGTGTTCATGGAATTTCTGGGCAAGAACACTGGAGTGGGTTGCTAGTTCGTCCTCCAGGGGATCTTCCCACCCCGAGGATTGAACCCACGTCTCTTGTGTCTCCTGCATTGGTAGGTGGATTCTTTACTGCGCCACTTGAAGCCCATTATCCCTATATGCCAAATAGATATACAGTTTCAAGGAGAATTGCTTTCTCACAGATAAGCAGTGAGTTCAAAAGTCCATTGTGCAGGTCTCCTGACTTTGGTTTCAGAGCTCATTCCACATAGGCCACAACACCTAAGTTTTCAAGCATGTTTCAGGAGCAACTCTTTATTAAAAAGTTGGAAGCAGCTCACTAACGAATGTGTGTGTGTCTGGATAATGACAGATCAGAAGAATGGAAAATCCCAGGGCACTTGAGCTGTTGACAAGATGAAGCTCTGCTATGCTGGCAAGTAGTGATAGTTTTCGCAGGCTTTTCACCAGCAGTGAGATAGGATCCAAGGTGACACTTCTATGTTTCTTTTATCTTGGCTGAGACCTTGGGAAGAAGTTAAAAAGCTGGAAGATTTTTTATTCGAAGCAGAGACTTTTCTCAAGAATTTGGCATCCAACTTTGTTTCGATAAGCTTTCAGGAAATTAATAGGCTGCATTGCAGCCTTGGAAGCTGAGCTGGTAGCAGCTATTGGATATTTAGTCTGTTGATTAAAAACACTACTGTTTGAAACCTTTTGCAAATTAAGACTTTTGTCTTATGTTTGTTTCTGCTCTGCCGAAGGAAACGTATTTGCCTTTTCAGCTGAACTAATTAACCACACCTGAGAAAATTGCCATCCATGATCATGACCTGCCCGCTTCTGTGAACTGTCTTAGAATATTTTGTTTTTAGTTAACTTTATACCTGGGAAAACTCAAAGAACTTTTACACTGCATGGAAGACCAAGGTGTGCAAGAACACCTCTCCTCTTTTTGTGTCGTAATTCATACATTGGGCTGTTGTATTGTGTTCTGCTGATCATCTATCCCAGAGCTCTGGTAAAATTGCTTCTCTAGAGAGATGACGGGTTGGGGTCTCACTGCACTGGACAGATATGGTGGGCAGAATTGATCCTCTGAATCAAGGAGGTTTGTTTTTCCTCACTAAAAAACTGTCCTAGAACTGAACCTTAAAATGAGAACTGACAGAGTTGGATGGTCCAAGGTTGTCATAAAAATTTAAACAAGAAAAAAATAAACTGAATTTTAAAAAAAAGAAGAAAAGAAAAAACTGATGTGCATCCTAAAAATAAAGGCTGTTTTGGCTCGCTGAGTACTTCCTGAGTGCAGGATCTGGGTTCTGTTTATCTCTGTATGCCCAGTCCTGCTCCTGGCACATGGTAAACCTCAATATGTATTCCCTGTTGAATGTTTACTGACCTGGGAATGTGCTCATGGAAGCTGTTGGATGACCAAGCAGAGAGAGAAAAGAGAGAGAGAGAGAGAGAGAGAGAGAGCGAGAGAGAGAGCGCTCCTTTGCCAGATTAGAACCACTGTAAGCTTCTTAGAAAAAAACACTGGAATTCCATTCACATTTTGACTGTGACTTTACAGAGTGAGTGGTTTGATGGTAACTGGAGAATCAGAATGAGGGAATACACAAAGCAGCAGATCTTAGGGGTGGGATGGAAGCTACTAATATTGATGGTCCCGCCAACTTGCAAAAATTTCTAAAAACTTTTGCTCAGAGACCCTGGAGGTAAGGCAGTCTATTTTAGAAATGATGGCTATTCATATCTTATGTGAAAACTTGGAGACCTTCTGCTTATTTATTCTTTTAGCCAGTTTTGACCAGGTAACTGTGCCAACAATGCAAGACTCCCTGGATTGCACAAGAAGCTTTGCTCAGGGAAATATTTGGTATCCTGGCAAAGCTGCCTAGACCCCTCTCCAGCAGCCCTGACAGTTTGTGACTTTGAGTCTCAAAGAGGCAGCCCATGAGAAAGCACAGAATTCAAGGGAACCCATGGAGTACCTATGAAAGCAATGTACCTATTCATAATTAAGGGCTTGAGCAGCCCTTTAGGTGGCAAGTCCTGGGGGAGGGGAGGGATCAGAGAGATGGGCAAGACGCCTAGCAGGGGGTATAAGAGAGGGAATGTAATAAACACAAGACATGGCAGCAAGCAGAGAGTGCCATGAGAAATACACAAGCAAAATTACTGTGAAATGGTAGCAGAGGGTGCGAGTACTTTCTGAGGACTCCTAGAGGATGCCTTATTTTAGATATGCTTTGAATGATGGGTAAAATTTGGACAAGCAGCTTTGGGAGTAAGAAGCAAGGCGATTCCAGATGGGAGAAAGAGACGCTGAAATTGTTGAAGTGGGAAAGCACTGACTGTGCTGCGGATAACCACGTGGTTCCATTTGACTGGAACATACGCATGATGAGAGAGGTTATCTGAGATAAAGATTATAGAGGATTTTAAACACCAGATGAAGGCAGTTAGGCCTTATTTGAAGTCAAAATGAAAGGTATATATGGGAACAGTAGTGTGTCAGCATTTTTATCCATAGGTGGATTACTGGCATTTCTAAGGAGCTCATAGCACTTTACCAATCAGATTTTCACCAGCCTCTCTGATTCTTAGCAAAGACCAGAGACTGTAATTAAACATTTCTCATTTCAGATATAAAAGAAGCAAGAAATATTTGAGCATGGAATACTGCTGCTGCCGCTGCTAAGTCACTGCAGTCGTGTCCGACTCTGTGCGACCCCGTAGACGGTGGGCAGCCCACCAGGCTCCGCCGTCCCTGGGATTTCCAGGCAAGAACACTGGAGTGGGTTGCCATTTCCTTCTCCAGTGCATGAAAGTGAAAAGTGAAAGTGAAGTCGCTCAGTCGTGTCCAACTTTTAGCCACCCCATGGACTGAAGCCCACCAGGCTCCTCCATCCATGGGATTTTTCAGGCAGGAGTACTGGAGTGGGGTGCCATTGCCTTCTCCAGCATGGAATACTAGATCCCAGTTAATTATCAGAGCAGACCTTAGCAATCAAACTTATCAGCCCCCTTTCAAATTATATCCTGTTCTTAAGGGAAGTGTAGCACTGTTTATCAGATATCCAAGCCATACAAGAAACCAGTCTGTTCCTAGAGTAACATTAGCATTAAAATTCAAATCTGATGTCTGACCATTTTTAGGGCAAGGTTTTGGGCAATGGAACTTGCCCAGTGAGGCAGCCTGTCCTAGGACCATGGCAGTGAAACTGGAGAAGAGGAAGTAACTTTAAAAGAAAGTTTGAGGATAGACTTGATAAAACTTGGGGACTAAAGTGATAGGAACGGAGTGTCAGAGGTACATGTCAGTTCAAGTCCTCCAGGAAGCAAATGCAAGAAAGAAAAGTGCAAGAGATGTATTGAGGGGAATGCCTATAAAAATAAAATAAACAGGAGAGCAGAAGTGGGTAGGGAAAGACTTCACACCTTGATGCATGTCCAATATCCATGAAGACAAGAAAAAAGGAGGATAATTATAAAGAAGAGCCTCAGATTTTGGTGAAACGTGGAGAACATTTTGGCCAAGCCATGGACAGGTCTCTTCTCAGGATTGGCAGGTGAAAATCCCTCATTGGGAAGAAACGGTGAGGCTCCTTCACTGACTGGGAGCTGCCAGAGAATGGGTTTAGCGCAGATGCTGTGAGGGGTCATAAAACAGTGCTGCTGCTGCTGCTGCGCCGCTCAATCGTGTCCGACTCTGTGAGACCCCAGAGACGGCAGCCCACCAGGCTCTCCCGTCCCTGGGATCCTCCAGGCAAGAACACTGGAGTGGGCTGCCATTGCCTCTCCGATAAAACAGTGCAGCTACCTCTAATTCTTGCAGCAGGCTGTCTCTTCAGGGGAGATCTGAAAGTCTCTCTTCCACGGCTGTCACAGGGAATAAGGGAGGAGAGGAGTCAAATACGAATCTAAGGCTCCTGGATAGGTAGCTGAACATTTCCTGATATTATGAACACAGTTTAGAGAAATGGACTGTGGAACAGTTGTCTTCTCCAAATATCTCTAAACTCTGCTTGGAGGCAGAGCGTGTGACAAGGTGACACTTTTAAGCCTGTAATTTAATATTCTTTCTTCTAATACTCTGCTCAAGAATCATGTGTCATATTGCAGCCTACATTCTAAAAGCACTGCTTTAAGCCTCTTTGCAGGTTATCTCTTCCATAAAGCCAATCTGAGTCAACCTATGCTTGGAATGTCTTTGACAGAACACTATTGACTCAAAGTCCTGTTCCTAATATATTACTGCTTTTTCCTGAGTTTGCTTTCCACCAGTTCCTCAATGCCTTTTCTTCTTATATGCTTTTCTTACTGAGGATTCTGTCAAGTTCCCTGTTATAAAATTTTGTCTTTCTTCCTTTAAAAAATGATTTGCCACTTTATTGAGGTGTGGTAAATGTACAACAAACAATACACCTTTAATATGTAAGATTAAACATTTGTTTACTCTCTGTAAATATACCATAATTAGATTATAAAGATTTCTCATTCCAAAATTTCCTCATGCATTTTGTAGTATACCCTTATCTCTATTCTTATTTGCAAGAAGTCACTGATTTGCTTTCTGCTTTTGTAGATTAGTGTGCATTTTCTAGAGTTTTATACACATGGTATCATGAACTATACACAGATTTTTGTCTGGCTCAGTATAATTATCTTGAAATTTATCCATGTTTTGGTATGTACCAATAGTCTGTTCCTTTTTATTGCTGAACATTGATCCATTGAATAGATTTGCCACAAATTGTTTACACTGACCTGAGGATAGACATTTGGGTAGGTCCAACTTTGAGCCAATGCTGATAGCACTCTATGAATATTTATGTAAAACTCTTCTTGTGAATATGCACTTTCATTTCTCTTGGGTGGGTATTTAGGAGTGAAAAGATTGCATTGCATGGCAGGTATATGTTTAACTTTATAAGAAATTACAACTGCTTCCCAAAGTGGTTGTACCATTTTATATTCCCACCAGCAGTACATCAGCATTCTAGTTGTCCTTATCAACATTGGAAATTATTTTCTTTTGTTTTTTAATCTTAGCCATTCTAATCAATGTGCAGTTTTATCATTGTGGTTTAATTTGCATTTCATAGATCAATAAATAAAGTCAGGCATTTCTTTATATGCTTATATGCCATCTATATGTCTTCTTTGATGGAGTGCCAGTTGAAATTATTTGCCCATTAAAAAAAATTAGGTTGTCTTCTCATTATTGAATTGTAACAGTTCTTTATATAGCCTGGATAAAAGTCTTTTGCCAGATATATATTATGCAAATGTTGTTCCCTAATCTGTGGCATGACTATTATTTTCTTAACAATATCTTTTGAAGAGCAAAGTTTGATAAAATTCAACATCCTATGTTTTTATTTCATACTTTATGTTCTCAGTGTCTTACTTAAGTTATCTTTTCCTAACTTAATGTCACTAAGACATTTTCCACTCTTCCAAACGTTTTGTAGTTTTCCCTTGCAATTGTGGTGTTGGAGAAGACTCTTGAGAGTCCCTTGGACTGCAAGGAGATCCAACCAGTCTATTCTGAAGGAGATCAACCCTGGGATTTCTTTGGAAAGAATGATGCTAAACCTGAAGCTCCAGTACTTTGGCCACCTCATGCGAAGAGTTGACTCATTGGAAAAGACCCTGATGCTGGGAAGGATTGGGGGCAGGAGGAGAAGGGGACGACCGAGGATGAGATGGCTGGATGGCATCACGGACTCAATGGACGTGAGTCTGAGTGAACTCCGGGAGTTGGTGATGGACAGGGAGGCCTGGCGTACTGCAATTCATGGGGTCGCAAAGAGTCGGACACGACTGCGTGACTGAACTAACTGAACTGAACTTGCAATTGTCTGTGTTCCATGTGAGTTATGTTGTGTATATTGTGATGAGTTGCAGTTAATTTTTTTTAATATGGCTATCAAATTGTGCCAGTAGAATGAGTTGAAAATGTATCCTTTTCCCCATTTAATTTTCTTTGAATTTTTGTCAAAAATCAATTGACCATGTATGTTCACATGGATCCAATTCTGTACTCTATTCTGTTGCACTGATAAGTTTCTGTAACTGTATCCCAACTCTATACTGTCTTAATATTTTAGATTAATTTTGAAATCAGTTAGTATGAATTCAGCAACTTTGTTCTTGCTTTGCAAACTGTTTTAGCCACTGTGAGTCCTTTGAATTGTCATAGACTTTGCAAACAGCTGGAAAATTTCAGTTCAGTTCAGTTCAGTCGCTCAGTCGTGTCCGACTCTTTGCGACCCCATGAATCGCAGCACGCCAGGCCTCCCTGTCCATCACCAACTCCCGGAGTTCACTCAGACTCACGCCCATTGAGTCCGTGATGCCATCCAGCCATCTCATCCTCTGCCGTCCCCTTCTCCTCCTGCCCCCAATCCCTCCCAGCATCAGGGTCTTTTCCAATGAGTCAACTCTTCGCATGAGGTGGCCAAAGTACGGGAGCTTCAGTTTTAGCATCATTCCTTCCAAAGAAATCCCAGGGTTGATCTCCTTCAGAATGGACTGGTTGGATCTCCTTGCAGTCCAAGGGACTCTCAAGAGTCTTCTCCAACACCACAGTTCAAAAGCATCAATTCTTCGGTGCTCAGCCTTCTTCACAGTCCAACTCTCACATCCATACATGACCACTGGAAAAACCATAGCCTTGACTAGACGGACCTTCGTCGGCAAAGTAATATCTCTGCTTTTCAATATACTATCTAGGTTGGTCATAACTTTTCTTCCAAGGAGTAAGCATCGTTTAATTTCATGGGAAAATTTACCATTGTATAAAAGTGGAGTCTTAATTGAAATTGTACTGACTCTATAGATCAATTTAGAAAAAAATTACCTCTTAAAAATTTAGTCTTCCAATCTATGTGTGTGATATATCCTATTTCGTTAGGTATTCTTTCACATTTCTCATCATCACTAATTACTTCAGTCTGATGATACATTATTTTAAAATTCTATTTATGATAGTTTATTGCTTATATAAAATATTTTTATTGCTTATAGATAAGTTTTATGTATTCTGCAAACTTGATAAACTCACTTATTAGTTCTTGTAGCTGATGTGGAGATTTCTTGGGATTTCTGCAAATGCATTATGTCATCATGTTATTGTTTTTCAGTCACTCAGTCACGTCTAACTCTTTGTGACCCCATGGACTGTAGCACACCAGGCTTCCCTGTCCTTCTCTATCTCCTGGAGTTTGCACAAACTCATGTCCATTGTGTTGGTTATGCTATCTAACCATCTTATCCTCTGATGCCCCCTTCTCCTCCTGCACTACATCTTTTCCAGTTTCAGACAATAGCAATTTCATTCCTTCCTTTTCAAACTGCATTAAAGTTTTTCTTGCTCTATTGCAGTGAGTGGCGGCTGCACAGGGTAGGAGCGGCCAAGAGGAGCTAAGCGGAGGCTGAGAGTAGATACCCCATGCCCAAGGTCAGGAGCAGTGGCTGCATTTTGCTGGAGCAGCCATGAAAGACATACCCCACATCCAAAGTAAGAGAAACCCAAATAAGAAGGGAGGTGCTGAGAGAGGGCATCAGAGGGCAGACAGACTGAAACCACAATCACAGAAAACTAGCCAATCTGATCACATGGACCACAGTTTTAGCTAACAATGAAACTAAGCCATGCCGTGTGGGGCCACCCAAGATGGACAGGTCATGGTGGAAAAGTCTGACAGAGTGTGGTCCACTGGAGAGGGGAATGGCAAACCCCTTCAGTATTCTTGCCTTGAGAACCCTGTGAACAGTATGAAAAGGCAAAAAGATAGGATACTGAAAGATGAACTTCCCAGATCGGTAGGTGCCCAATATGCTACTGGAGATCAGTGGAGAAATAACTTGAGAAAGAATGAGGGATGGAGCCAAAGCAAAAATGACACTCAGTTGTGGATGGGACTGGTGATGGAAGCAAGGTCCGATGATGTAAAGAACAATATTGCATAGGAACCTGGAATGTTAGGTCCATGAATCAAAGCAAATTGGAAGTGGTCTAACAGGAGATGGCAAGAGTGAACGTCAGCATTCTAGGAATCAGTGAACTAAAGTGAACTGGAATGGGTGAATTTAACTCAGATGTCCATTATATCTACTACCATGGGCAGAAATCCCTTAGAAGAAACGGAGGAGCCATCATAGCCAACGTAAGAGTCTGAAATGCAGTACTTGGGCGCAATCTCAAAAATGACAGAATGATCTCTGCTCATTTCCAAGCAAACCATTCAATATCACGGTACTCCAAGTCTACGCCCCGACCAGTAATGCTGAAGAAGCTGAAGGTGAATGGTTCTATGAAGACTTACAAAATCTTTTAGAACTAACACCCAAAAAAGATGTCCTTTTCATTATAGGGGACTAGAACACAAAAGTAGGAAGTCAAGAAACACCTGGAGTAACAGGCAAATTTGGCCTTGGAGTATGGAATGAAGCAGGGCAAAGGCTAGTAGAGTTTTGCCAAGAGAACATACTGATAATAGCAAACACCCCCTTCCAACAACACAAGAGAAGACTCTACACATGGACATCACCAGATGGTCAACACCGAAATCAGATTGATTATAGTCTTTGCAGCCAAAGATGGAGAATTTCTATACAGTCAGCAAAAACAAGACTGGGAACTGACTATAGCTCAGATCATGAACTCCTTATTACCAAATTCAGACTTAAATTAAAGAAAGTAGGGAAAACCACTAGATCATTCAGGTATGACCTAAAAAAAATCCCTTATGATTATACAGTGGAAGTGAGAAATAGATTCAAGTGACTAGATCTGATAGACAGAGTGTCTGATGAACTACAGACAGAGGTTCGTGACATTGTACAGAAGACAGGGATCAAGAACATCCCCAAGAAAAAGAAATGCAAAAAGGCAAAATGGCTGNTTCAGAAAACAAAGATCATGGCATCTGATCCCATCATTTCATGGCAAATAGATGGGGAAACAGGGGAAACAGTGTCAGACTATCTTTTGGGGGCTCCAAAATCACTGCAGATGGTGACTGCAGCCATGAAATTAAACGACACTTACTCCTTGGAAGGAAAGTTATCACCAACATAGACAACATATTAAAAAGCAGAGATATTACTTTGCCAACAAAGATCCGTCTAGTCAAGGCTATGGTTTTTCCAGTAGTCATGTATGGATGTGAGAGTTGGACTCTAAAGAAAGCTGCACACCAAAGAATTGATGCCTTTGAACTGTGGTGTTGGAGAAAATGCTTCAGAGTCCCTTGGAGTGCAAGAAGATCCAACCAGTCCATCATAAAGGAGATCAATCCTGAGTGTTCATTGGAAGGACTGATGTCGAAGCTGAAACTCCAATAGTTTTGGCCACCTGATGCAAAGAGCTGACTCATTTGTCAAGACCTTGATGCTGGGAAAGATTGAGGGCAGGAGGAGAAGGGGATGACAGAGGATGAGATGGTTGGATGGCATCACCAACTCAATGGACATGAGGTTGGGTGAACTCCAGGATTTGGTGATGAACAAGGAGGCCTTGCGTGCTGTGGTTCATGGGGTCGCAAAGAGTTGGGCACGACTGAGTGACTGAACTGAAGTGAAAACTTCTATTACAATGCTGCAAAAAGAGTATTGAGAACAAGCGTTCATGACTTTTCTCCCCACTCTTACAGTGAAGCATTCAGTCTTTATCATTATGTGTCGTGTTAGTTCCAAGTTTTTCTTTTATCAATGCTGTTTATCAGGTTGAATAAATCCCTTCTATTTATAGGTAGCTAGGAGTTTTTAACCATGAATAGACATTGAATTCTATCAAATGTTTTCTTCTGTATCTATTGAGATGATCATTAGGGTTTTTTTTTTTTTAAGTCTTTTAATATGGTAAATTCCACTGATTGATTTTCAGATGTTTAAGAAGCATGTTTATGTGATAAACCTCACTTATTCATCATGTGTTAACCTCCTTCTACACTGTTCAGTTCAGTCGCTCAGTCGCGTCCGACTCTTTGTGACCTCATGAATTGCAGCACTCCATACTGTTAAATTTACTTAAATTTTGTTTAGAATTTTTGCATAAAGAGGGATATATAGTTTTATGCTTCCTTTTTATGCGATATCTTTTTCTAGCTGGGGTATCAAGGACAATGCTGGCTTCAAAAACAGATAGAAAGTGTTCCTTCTGCTTTTATTTTATGGAAGAGATTATGGAGAATTAGTAAAATTTCTTCTTTCCATACTTGATAGAATCCACCAGTAAAAGTACATGGGTATAGTGATTTCTCTTTTTCTGAAAGATTATTAATTATTTATTTAAAATCTCTAATAAAAATGGGTATATTAGGGTTAGTTTATTTTTAGAGAACTTGGAAATTTGTATTTTTCAAAGCATTTGTCCATTTCAAATAATATATAGAATATATTGCCATAAAGTTATTCATAGTATTTAGTTTTTATCCTTTTAATATCAATAAAATCTATAGTGATGCCCTTTTTCATTCCTGATATTGGTTATTCCTATAATCTTTCTTTCTTCTTTTCCCTAATCAGTATGACTACATGTTTACCAATTTTAGTAATCTCCTCAAATCATTGATTTTTCTCTATTATTATTCTATTTTCTATTTCATATATCGCTGCTTTTATCTTTATTATTTCCTTTCTTTGTGTTACTTTGCCTTTTTTTTTAAGTTGTGTAAGATGGAAGGGTAAATGCCTGTGACTCTATCATGGCCCTAAACAAAAGAGACCCTGTTCTAGTTTGCACTGAAATCATCCGCTGTGCTCCCACCTCTCTAGCAATTACTGGGGAGTTGATCAGTAATTACACTCTAAGTAGAAAGTATGAGATATTTTGGGTGAGAGCAGAGTTATTCTGCTGGGGCTAGTAAGGGAGTTGAACACAGGCCCAAACAAAGAACCAGGGAGGTAACTGGAAATTGGAGAAGATTCTCAGAATAAGGGCCATAAAAGCAATCCTCTCTTATCTAAGGAACTATTTTATAGAAAAAATATTACACTTCTTGGTAGTCTTGCAGCATGATTAGATCTTCAGGTACAAGCTACACTCTGTCTGTTTTACCGTGTCACAATCAGTGTCCTAAACTAGGGGGACCTCTCTGGAGATGGGCACGAGTTCTTATTCCCTGGAAGAACTGGACAGTACTATCATTTGAACACTTGTTGACCTTGGAAGTTCCATCTCTGAAGTCAGACAGGTAGATGCTCAGATCCCACTGCCACCACATACCAGTTGCGTGACTCTGAACTAGTTTCTTAACCTGAGTTCCAGCGTTCTCATATGCAAATGGAAGTGACAAACACCTCTACTTTGCAGGGCTGTAAAGATTAAATAAGCTATCTCGTGGGAAAAAAAAAAGAAAAAAAATATTTTGCACAGCATCTGGTATGTAGTATGCATCCTGTACATTTTATGCATTTATTTGATATTAACATTTAGTGAAATTATGGTTAGATAATTTTGCTACTGAGAGTCTTATGGGTCATTCATTCTAAACCCATTATTTCACAGATGAGGGAAGTGAAGCAAGGAAAAATGACTTGCCCAAAGTCTCACAATTTGTAGTTTGATAAAATCTGGAGCTCAGATATTGAGAATCTTTGATTCAAAGACCTTCCCCCTCTCCACATCACAGATATCTGAGTAGACCCAGGACACAGGAAACTTACTTCTAGATTTTGGCTTTGTCATTGTGTGATTTTGGGGGTTAGTCCTTCTTCCTCAGATCTCAGTTTCCTCCTCCATAAAATGGGAACATAGAAATATTTCTAACTGGCCTTTCTAGGTTTAGTGTTTTGTGTTTTAAACAAGTCATTTAAGCTAAAGTGGAAGGAATTGGTGTATTGGAATTGTTTTTCTCCACAGGCACTGCCATTGCTTTGCCCACAGTGACAACAACAAAAAAAATGCTTTTGTTTCACGTTCTATTTTAAAAGAAAATCATCATTCAAGTCTACTCTTGTTTGTTTGCAGCTGTGCTGAGTTAAATAGCACCTGGCCAGCAAGCCCGCTTCCTGAAAGCAGGAGAGCTTGCTACTTTGTTTTCCTTATCTCCCTTGGGGTGCTGATCACACAGCCTGCTCCCACCTGTCCCTTTCATTCGCTTAGGGATTTGCAGAGACCATACTTCCTCCCACTCCTGGGAACCTCGCCATCAATTTAGAGATAACTGCTCATTCTGTCTGTTCTCTAGTTGGTGGGGAGCGGGCTCCACTGGCCCGCCTCATGAACGCCTGCGTTCATCCACAAAAGAGAAGTGATATTCTGAAAAGATACATCAATTAAAAAGCCTGCCTCCCAACTTCCTTTGGCTACAGTGAATGAGGAAAGCATTTCCTTCTCTCTTGTGCTTATTTTGCAAGGTTTTCTTTGTTGTCACTGTGAATGTGCAGCCTGTCAGAGACGTGTGTCTTCCTTTTGAAATGTACTCACTGAGCACCCACTCTGCCCAGTGTTGTGCTGAGACTTGGTACCTGCCCTCAAGGAATGCAGAGACCACTAGGGGTGGTGGGAAAATGAGTGACTCCTGGGTTTAAGTCAGTATTTCATTTCTTTTTTTTTTTTTTTTTTTGTATTTTTTTAATTAATTTTTATTTTTTAGTTTGTTTTGCTTTACAATACTGTATTTGTTTTGCTATACATCGACATGAATCAGCCACGAGTGAACATAAACTCCCAATCCGGACCCTCACCTCCCCCCTCCCGCCCCAGACCATCTCTCTGGATTATCCCCGTGCATCAGGCCCAACCACTTCCAGGGGGCCTTTTCTGAGTCTCAGGGAGTTTGTATCTCCCTTACATAATATTCTCCTAATACTCAACTTATTTTAAATGAAATACTATATTTAAAATAAGTTGAGTTCATTTAAAATAAGTTGAATATTAGGAGAATATTATGTAAGGGAGATACGAACTCCCTGGGACTCAGAAAAGGCCCCCTGGAAGTGGTAAAATTTAGGACTGAAGATAGAATGTAGATTAGCAGAAAGGAATGCTAAAGCAGCTAATTTCTTTAACAAACTTTAAAACTAGTATTAATTGAATGTCAGCTCAGTGGCATGTTCTATGCTAATTAGATGTTGGAAAACTTACCTTCAGGAGAGAAAAGATGAATCTGGTGATCAAAGACAGCATCTTTCTTGAATGAAAAGTGACTACTCATTGGACAGAAAAGCTGGTTTATGTAAGGTTTTCCAGTGGCCCAGAAGAAGAACAAAGAAAGCAGGAGGAGTAACCTTCCTTTAAGTTAGGGGATTTGGAGGTTCTGACTTGCTTGGGGGTTTCAACTTCAGCACTCTTGACATCTTCAACCAGAGAATTCTTTGTTGGTGGAGATTGTCCTGTGTATTGCAGGATGTTTAGCAGCATCCCAGGCTTTGTTCTCACTGCCAGTAGCAATCTCTCCACAGTTAAGACAACCAAAATCTCTCCAGATATTATCAAAGTCCCCTGGTCGGCAAAATCACCCTGGTTGACAACCACTTTGAGATGTGGGAAAGATCACGAAAGTGGAGATCAGGAGCACCGTACAGTCTCCTCTTTGTAATTTTGGACAAGCCACTTTCAATTTGAGACTTCAGTTTCTTCATTTCACAAAGAAGGAAGTTGTACTAGAGTCCTTCATTTCTTCTTTCACACCTTTATCCCTTCAGTCAATTTTCTGTGAGCTCCTGTTATGTGCCAGGCTCTCTTCTGGGTGCAGCTAAGGGTTAGCAGGTGCCAAGACAAGCAAGGTCCCTGTCCTCACGATGCTTGTGTGCAAGTTGTGGGAGGCAGGCAATAAACAGACATTAAAACTGTTATAAAATCCCAAGAAATAATAATGCTCTGAAGAAAGCAAAGCCAAGCAGTCTTATAAAAAGTGTCTGAAGGTAGGAGGCTGCTCTCTGAGGAATTAATTTGGATGACATTTGAGCTGAAACCCAAATAAGAAAGGACCCATCCATGTGAAACTCAGAGGAAAAAAGGTTCCAGGCACAGAAGACAGAAACACAAAGGCTCCAAGGTGGGAATGAGGTAGGCCTGTCTAGAAGGTAGTGAACGATGGAGAGAAAACCAAGAGATGAGGTCTGAGGGGAAGATAAGGGCCAGTTCCTGTAGTACCATGTCAACTGTGTAAAGGACTTTGAGTTTTATTTTGCTTGCCTCATTGTATCACTGGGTGGGGGGCCAAGAGGTGGGGGAAGCAGGAGAGTGGTGTGTAACAATCTGAATTAGTTTCATAAAGATCATTCTGACTACTTTGGGAATAATGAATTTTAAGTGAGCAAGAAGGAGACCAAAGGATGAAGTGGGTGCAATAGACTAGCAAAGAAATGAAAGTGGCTTTGCCTAGAGATATGGTAATGGAGATAGAGGAGGATAGAGTTAGGATAGTTTTGGAGGTAGAGCCAACTGGATTTGCTGATGGATTGCATGTGAGAGCTAAGGGAGAGAAGGTGATCAAGGATGATGCCTAGGCTTTTGGCCAGAAGAACTGGGCAGATTGTTTTACCATTTACTTATATGAGAAAAGTAGATTTGGGATTGAAAGGCAATAGTTCAAGATGAATCTAAAATAATTTCCAACTAGAAAATTCAATTCTATAAAAGAATTCAGTACTGCCCCTTTTGAAAGCTTCTCCAGAGATCTCAGTCTATGCTCTTTTCACCTCCACAACACACATACACCACAGATGCATACACAAAAAGCTCTAACAAAAACAAGTGTGTAAGATAATGGCACGGCAGGAAACTGCTGTGTTTTCCACACTTCCTCATGCATGCGGAGGTACTGCTGTGCCTGACAAGCAACAAGAGACTTTGGTAAATCATGTTGGATGAGATCTTGTCAAACGGAGGTTTTGCTATCCAGAAATTTAATGAGGCTTAAAGAAAACTGATAATTCATTAGCATTTTTGAACATGCCCCCACTTTGCTGCATGGTAATTATTGAGTAGCTATGGAGCAACCCAGAAATATAGTGACAAGACAGACTGCTCCATCCATCAAATTCCAACGGTTATAACATCTAATGAATGCTACATGAATCAAACAGTGGAAAATAATAATAATATCTTTCCTCCCCCTGCTGAGTCTTTCAGCAAGGTTTCCAGAGCAAATAGATTTAGAGAAAAGTTTGGCTAAAGTTTGGCTAACTGTGGGTCAAGGCCACAGTTGTCTAACAGCTATAAGACAACGGTACTTCTGAGACACAAAGCAGAAAGTGGGATAGTTGGCCCTTTGGCCTAAGAGAAAGTAATCCTTCACTTGGATTCTAGTAGGATGGTGAGAAATTAAGCCCAGACATGGCTTTTATGTAAGGCTTGGAGTTGTCAGGATTCTGAAACATGAAGTAGCTTCTCTCTAGGGCTGGCATCAGGGAGACATCCCCAGAAGCCTGAGATCCAGTCCGTCTAGCACTAAAATGGAGAACCCACTCAGAATGGTAGCAGGTGAAATCTGCACAACTCCTGGCACAAATGACTTCATCTACCCCCACACTAAGAGACTTGAACAAACTCTAGTCTATCAGCTTGAGGCTGTGTCCCTAGGATGACTACTCAAGTTCCCTTAAAGAGCCTGCCTGTGAAAGCTTAATGCTGCCAAAAGAATGTACTGCTTGTTCCAGCCAAAACCTGACAATAAGCCTCCAACTTCTCTTTTCTTAGAGCATATATTTTATAAAACTTACAATGGTAAATCCTTTCTCCGTCGTTTTGAGATGTATCTTCTGCAACCCAGGAACGTCTTTTTCAAGGACCTGGGAGCCATCCCTTTGAAATGTAATCACCAAGAAAGAGCCAGTGTTACCCAGTGTCTGTGGGATAGTGGGAGCCTAACTTTGATAAGTACCAGACAGTGAACACAGATGGCCTGATCACACTGACTGTCCGCCCCTCAGTTGCCTCAGTACTTTTCCTTCAGTGTCCTCCAGAATTTAAAAAGCCTACTGCTTTTTCGTTTAGTGGAGTAGAGCTCAGATGATACACTGAAGTCTCTCTCCTACTGCAGTTATCTGAAATAAAATCAGTTTTGCCATTTTTAGTAGTGTCTGGTACAAAATTCTTTTACACAAGCCAGGGTCTGAAACTCAGAAGATATAGGAGCAAGTTTGGGCTCACACTCCTCTACTGACAACTGATAACTCTAGACAAATGACTCCATTGTTTGAAACTTTAACTTTGTAACTGTCAAATGGGAATACTAAAATATAATCTATATACTTAAGTTTATGATCATAAAACTGTATAGTGATTCCAGAATATTCAAATGCTAGAAAATATGACAGGTTTCCATAGTGGTTACTTTTTAGATCAGTACAGTCTTTGAGAAGAATGTAAAGATGACTCACAACTAGTCCACAACACAAAAATCACCATCAGTTCAGTTCAGTCGCTCAGTCGTGTCTGACTCTTTGCAACCCCATGAACCGCAGCACGCCAGGCCTCCCTGTCCATCATTAACTCCTGGAGTTCACTCAGACTCACGCCCATCGAGTCAGTGATGTCATCCAGCCACCTCATCCTCTGTCGTCCCCTTCTCCTCCTGCCCCCAATCCCTCCCAGCATCAGAGTCTTTTCCAATCACCATATCCCCAGTTTATTTTCTTCCCTCTTCTTCCTTATAAGCCAAGCATCAGAGCCCCACATTTATACCATTTCAGAAAATATACTGATGTTAGGTTTAGGAGCTATAGTTTTTGACCTTGGATATGTCTTTATTGGGCTTCCCAGGTGGTGCTAGTGATAAAGAATCTACCTGCTAATGCAGGAGACATAATTAAACACGAGTTCAATCCCTGGGTGAGGAAGACGCCCTGGAGGAGGGCATGGCAACCCACTCCAGTATTCTTGCCTGGAGAATGTCATGGACAGAGGAGCCTGGCAGGCTACAGTCCATGGGGTTGCAAAGAGTTGGATGCAACTAAAGTGACTTACACACGCACACACGCATCTATAAGTAGAAATATATTACCTAGTGGAGGCAACACATTGATCTGATTGCAGCCATCTCACTTGAAAGAGGTGGGTTTCTGAGTACCTGACATGTTTCTCAGTTGATGGTGATGGGAGAGGCCCAGACATCAAGGCAGAAGAATGGCACCTGTATTCTCTTTGCCAGAGATTAGCCACGTGCCCTTTTGTGGTGCTATAGCTCAAGTGTAGATGAGCAGTGTCCATCAAAGAATGAATGCAGTCCCTGACTTCCAGACTTTATGTGGTGATGAGCACTGAGGCCTCGACCTCTCTTCCCCAGGTCAAGCTTGGAGACCTGAGTGCCCTGAGCACATCGACCAGGAGAGGCCTAGGCAGTTTTCTGCTTCTAGGGCATGGAAGTCACCATGCCACAGTGGGCTTTGATCTGGCATGCTCCCTCATCCAAGCTACAGGCCTCACCTACTTCCTGCTGTGCTTGCTCAGTCAATATGAACAAACATTTCCGTCCTTTTTTCCTGATGAAACTGTAGTGGTTATAAATACTAGCCATTTGACCATGCTTAGGATCTCTACACAGTCAAAGGCTTTGACATAGTCAATAAAGCAGAAATAGATGTTTTTCTGGAACTCTCTTGCTTTTTTGATGATCCAGTGGATGTTGGCAATTTGATCTCTGGTTCCTCTGCCTTTTCTAAAACCAGCTTGAACATCAGGGAGTTCACGGTTCACGTATTGCTGAAGCCTGGCTTGGAGAATTTTGAGCATTACTTTACTAGCATGTGAGATGAGTGCAATTGTGCAGTAGTTTGAGCATTCTTTGGCATAGCCTTTCTTTGGGATTGGAATGAAAACTGACCTTTTCCAGTCCTGTGGCCACTTCTGAGTTTCCAAATTTGCTGGCATATTGAGTGCAGCACTTTCACAGCATCATCTTTCAGGATTAGAAATAGCTCAACCGGAATTCCATCACCTCCACTAGCTTTGTTCGTAGTGATGCTTTCTAAGGCCCACTTGACTTCACATTCCAGGATGTCTGGCTCTAGGTGAGTGATCACACCAAAGCCTTTGACTATGTGGATCACAATAAACTGTGGAAAATTCTGAAAGAGATGGGAATACCAGACCACTTGACCTGCCTCTTGAGAAACCTATATGNGTAGTGATGCTTTCTAAGGCCCACTTGACTTCACATTCCAGGATGTCTGGCTCTAGGTGAGTGATCACACCAAAGCCTTTGACTATGTGGATCACAATAAACTGTGGAAAATTCTGAAAGAGATGGGAATACCAGACCACTTGACCTGCCTCTTGAGAAACCTATATGCAGGTCAGGAAGCAACAGAACTGGACATGGAACAACGGACTGGTTCCAAATAGGAAAATGAGTACATCAAGGCTGTATACTGTCATCCTGCTTATTTAAATTGTATGCAGAGTACATCATGAGAAACGCTGGGCTGGAAGAAGCACAAGATGGAATCAAGATTGCCGGGAGAAATGTCAATAACCTCAGATATGCAGATGACACCACCTTTATGACAGAAAGTGAAGAGGAGCTAAAAAGCCTCTTGATGAAAGTGAAAAAAGAGAGTGAAAAAGTTGGCTTAAAGCTCAACATTCGGAAAACGAAGATCATGGCATCTCCCATCACATCATGGGAAATAGGGAAACAGTGGAAACAGTGTCAGACTTTATTTTTTTGGGCTCCAAAATCACTGCAGATGGTGACTGCAGCCATGAAATTAAAAGACGCTTACTCCTTGGAAGGAAAGTTATGACCAACCTAGATAGTATATTTAAAAGCAGAGACATTACTTTGCTGACTATGGTCCGTCTAGTCAAGGCTATGGTTTTTCCAGTGGTCATGTATGGATGTGAGAGTTGGACTGTGAAGAAAGCTGAATGCTGAAGAATCGATGCGTTTGAACTGTGGTGTTGGAGAAGACTCTTGAGAGTCCCTTGGACTGCAAGGAGATCCAACCAGTCCATTCTAAAGGAGATCAGTCCTGGGTGTTCTTTGGAAGGAATGATGCTAACGCTGAAACTCCAGTACTTTGGCCATCTGATGCATAGAGTTGACTCATTGGAAAAGACTCTGATGCTGGGAGGGATTGGGGGCAGGAGGAGAAGGGGACGACAGAGGATGAGATGGCTGGATGGCATCACCGACTCCATGGACGTGAGTTTGAGTCAACTCCAGGAGTTGGTGATGGACAGGGAGGCCTGATGTGCTGGGATTCATGGTGTCGCAAAGAGTCGGACATGACTGAGCAACTGAACTGAACTGAACTGAGAATCTCTACCTATGTCTAGCCATTCTCCTTTTCTTGGGCACTGGATCCTATTCTCCTTCCCAACTCCCAATGAGTCCTGGAGTCATGTTCAAAAAAAGCAGTCATCTGGACTATATCACCATGTTGTTGTTGCCCTTACCTGAGTCCACATCACCATTGCCTGGGCACTCCTGCCCGTCCACCCCCCCCACCTGTCAGACTGGATCTCCCTTCTGGCTCTACCAGTTCACTAAGCTGAGTTCCCACACTCTTGTGGATGATGTAGTTTGAACTGATGACCACCACAGTCAGAGTCAGAGCTTGCAAGTCAGAGAAGATCCCATAATCCCGCTCCTGACTCTGTCCCCTCTACTGTTAGCTTCTCCCCAGGGACCTTAATATGGGATCTCAAAATATCTTACTTAAAATCTTGCTTTAGGGATCATTCCTACTCTTGGAAATTTTCTGAAAATTGACTCTGAGAATTTCCATGCAAAAAAAAATTATTATTCTTGCTTTAAAGATATGCCTCTTCTATGATGGAAATGAACTGTCTTGCTTTTGTCAGCCCGCATCTCCCTTTTGCACTTTTCTCTTAAGCATGGGAGAATTTGAATTTGAAGGGAAATTCTGTATATGATCCATTCTGAGACATCCTGTCATCATTGTTCAACAAGCTTGACTTGTATTTAAAATAGCTAACTAAATGCTAATTTGATCTTGGTCAATTCTTTTCTTGGATGGAACTGAACAACTTCAGTGAATTTAAGACTGTTAAATATATTCTTTAAAATACTGGTAATAACAACAGTATAAGCAGTGATGCAAAAAAACTATAGTGTCGCCTTGGAGATGAAGGGTTTCCTGCAGAGCATTTAACTGAAAGATGTAGCCAGTATGTGTGAAAGCAAAAACTGCTCAAGTATTCACAGAGAGCAGGTGGTGTTGCAATTCAGATTTCAGTTCTTTGTTTGTATAGAATTCAATAATTCAGGAAAACCATCAACCATTAAGCTCTTGACATCATTTTCCTAATTGTAACACAAGATGATGATAACCAGATTGGATATTTTCACCTAAAGTATCTTTGTTGGACATCTTTGCTGCAAATCTTGCTTCAAACATTTTCATGACATAACTGATTTCCATAAGGCAATTTTGCCATGAAAGATAACATCATGAAAAATAAAAGAGGGACACGAAGAAGGACATAATAAAACATGAATAACAAGAAGACTTTATTGCAAAATATAAAATATTTGAGTCCAGAGCTGGACATGGAACAACAGACTGGTTCCAAATAGGAAAAGGAGTACGTCAAGGCTGTATATTGTCACCCTGCTTATTTAACTTACATGCAGAGTACATCATGAGGAATGCTAGGCTGGATGAAGCATAAGCTGGAATCAAGATTGCTGGGAGAAATATGAATAACCTCAGATATGCAGATGACACCACCCTTATAGCAGAAAGTAAAGAACTAAAGAGCCTCTTGATGAAAGTGAAAAAAGAGAGTGAAAAAGTTGGCTTAAAGCTCAACATTCAGAAAACTAAAATCGTGGCATCTGGTCCCATCACTTCTTGGTGAATAGATGGGGAAACAGTGTCAAACTTTATTTTTCTGGGCTCCAAAACCACTGCAGATGATAGTGCCTGCAGCTATGAAATTAAAAGACACTTACTCCTTGGAAGGAAAGTTATGACCAACCTAGATAGCATGTTAAAAAGCAGAGACATTACTTTGCCACCAAAGATCTGTCTAGTCAAGGCTATGGTTTTTCCAGTAGGAACAAAGGCCCAACTAGTTAAGCCTATGGTTTTTCCAGTAGTCATGTATGGGTGTGAGATTTGGACTATAAAGAAAGCTGAGCACCGAAGAATTGATGCTTTTGAACTGTGGTGTTGGAGAAGACTCTTGAGAGTCCCTTGGCCTGCAAGGAGATCCAACCAGTCCATCCTAAAGGAAATCAGTCCTGAATATTCATTGGAAGGACTGATGTTAAAGCTGAAACTCCAATACTTTGGCCACCTGATGCGAAGAGTTGACTCATTTGACATGACCCTGATGCTGGGAAAGATTGAGGGCAGGAGAAGAAGGGGATAGCAGAGGATGACGGGGTTGGATGGCATCACTGACTCAATGGACACGAGTTTGGGTGAACTCCGGAGTTGGTGATGGACAGGAAGGCCTGGCGTGCTGCAGTTCATGGGGTCGCAAAGAGTCGGACAGGACTGAGTGACTGAACTGAACTGGTAATGTGTGTAGATTCGTGGCAATCCTGAACAAATAAATGACACTTTGTGGTTTTACCTGAGCATTTGTCTTCCAACTCCTTTATTCATAGTGTTTATTTATTTTTCTTTTTGATTGTTGATTAGTCTTCTGTTTTGGCATTGCACTTTTTATTTTTTGTTAAAATTTCCTCCTTCATTAAGGAATTCCCCAGTGGTCCAGTGGTTAGGATTCTACATTTTCACTACCAAGGGCCTGGGTTCAAACCCAGTTCAGGAAATAACGTCCCACAAGCCATGGCATGGCCAAAAAAAAAAAAGCTTTGTATTGCATTATGAAAGCCTCTATACTGCTGCTTGTTCTTGGCATCTTGTCACATGTCCAGTGACAGACATTCCAAAGTTCTAGAGGAAATATGGGTCCAACTCTGCACCTTTGAGGCCCTCAGACTTTCTTTTCAATGTAGTGTGTCTCCAATATGTACCAACTCTTGGTGTAAATCATCAGCTCAATAAAGCCATCAGTGACATCACTAACTGGAAGAAACACTAATTCCTTTCAACAAGTTAAAACCAAGTGCAAGCAAAAAATTGTCAATCAGTTATTGTATCTTTCACAGCAGAATTGTCTGAAGGCCAATTAGTTAAGTGGCGAAAATATTTGCAGCAAAAATGTTAATGGCAAAGAAACTCTCCATAAAAATAGCTAGAACATTTCAAGTTACCGTCCTGTGACAGTCACCAGGCAACTGGATCCTCTCCTGTGCTGAACTCACCCATATGTAAAATGAAGACATCGTATAGTATGACCTCCTAAGTCCTGCCTATTCTAAGAAGTTTTTGTTGTTTTATTTTTTGTAGGGGGAGAGGGAGTGCCAGGTGGTAGTGAGGGAGGTTCCACGGGCTGGATCTCTGAGTAGCCTCAAAACTGGCTTAACTCCAAATCAGAGCTAGTTTTAAGTTAGATGAAGACATGCCTTCAGGTTTCTCTTGACTACAAGTTTCCCAAACTCTAACCTTTCCATTTTTTCCTTAAAATTATTAAGCTCCTAATAGGTATAAGACACTAAATTGATGCTATTATAAGAAAGTCACTGTGGGACTGAATATAATCTGCTTCAAGCTTCCAAGATGGTACAACCCCCTCCTTCAAAGGACACCCATTGAGCTGGAAGACAGTGTTGCTGCCTCTCCAGAGGAAAAAGATGAAGCAGGATGCAAGCAAGACAGCGTCATATGAACTCTGATCTGCACTGCTAGATACACATTCTTCTCAAGCTGAAACAGACTTTTGAAGCCCTGTGATTCATTTCACCTCCTTATTTTACAGTAAGGAAAACAAGGCTCAGAAGGAAGAAATGAAGAAAGAAGAATGTTGGTGGTTATAACTCACTTTAGAGGCAGATAGACCTGGCTTTAATAACTAGCTCCTCCACTTGTTAGCTGTGTGTCAAATTGTTTAATTTTCATCTCTTAGTTTCCTCATTTGTAAAATGGTTATAGTAACCAATTTCATATAACTTTCTAAGGATAGATGAGAAAGTGACTATACATATGTAGTAGATGCCTGCTGCTGCTGCTGCTGCTAAGTCACTTCAGTTGTGTCTGACTCTGTGCCACCCCATAGACGGCAGCCCAGCAGGCTCCTCTGTCCCTGGGATTCTCCAGGCAAGAACACTGGAGTGGGTTGCCATTTCCTTCTCCAATGCATGAAAGTGGAAAGTGAAAAGTGAATGTGAAGTCTCTCAGTCCTGTCCGACTCTTCGTGACACCATGGACTGCAGCCTACCAGGCTCCTCTGTCCATGGGATTTTCCAGGCAAGAGTACTGGAGTGGGGTGCCATTGCCTTCTCTGAGTAGATGCCTAGCATATCTTAAACAGTCAAAGAAGGTCAAATACATTTATTATAGCATATTGGGACTGAATTTTTATCTCCTGTTCCTCTAGATTATATAATATACAATCGGAGCCCTTGTTTATGGATCTAGAAGAAAAAGCTAAGAGAAAAATGCCAGTGTCTTACATGTTAGGAATGGCTGATTTTCTTGAGACAAAAACCTCAAAATAATAATAATAATAAGGTAAGACCAATGGCTAGACTTTGATATAAACAAACAGTCTGAGTGTGAAGATTGCTGACTGGTAATTGAAGAGGTCTCTGGAGGAGACATCAGGATAGTCTTGCAGAACGAGCTGCAGAGGACAGGGAGAAGGCTGTGATAAATGAAGCCGAGGATGTGTGGGGTGTGGAGGGAGATACTGGCCCTGGCTTGTGATTGGCTAAGGGGAGTGGTAAGGGAGGAATCTGGGACAGGCAAGCAATGGTGGTGACATCAGTCAGAAGTCTCAGGACCTCAGATGTAGAAATGGAGAGAAGCCTGGAGAAAGAAGGCAGAGCTTCAGTCCTAAAGGCATGCCAGACCTCAGGAGCTTGTTTAGAAGTTCTTGTGGGAAAAATACCCAGTGACCATTCAATGAGAAGAGTCCCTCTTCTGTAGAAAAGGTCATCCTCTATGTCCAAGCATTGGAGGACGTACTCAAAGCCATGAGGTGGGAAGAGTAACTGGAAGACTGCACTGAACCTTGATCTTGGATGAGAACTGAAATGTTACAGCCAGATCCAGATGTTACACCAGAAGTGAGAAATTAGTGCACTTTCCAAACAGCCCCAGCAGGGGCCAAGGCAGAAGTGTAATTTACTGGACTAGTGATATGACATGGGGCTTGGTCAGAAGATTAAGGCTGAAGGCACCCATTTAGAGAGCAAGCACCTAAACAGGACCAGAGACAAGACTGTCTTCACGCCAGTGCCTGCCCTCCTAGCATAAACTGAAAGCCCTGCCCGCACCCCTGACAGTGATAGAGCTGGTCTCTCTGTCAGATATGGAGCTAGGTCAGCAGGAGGCCTAGTGAGAACAGGGTGTGAGGAGACCAGAGATACAGCTGCCGGGGCTGGAGAAGTGCGGGGCAGTGCAGCTTGTTTAAATTTCCATAGCACTTGCACATATCTCCAATACAACAATCATTTCACTCTGTCATGTCTAAACATTGTCTGGCACTCTGGACAGCTTATTTAGGGCAGAGATTTTGAAAGACAGTGGTTACAAACATTTCAGTTCAGTTCAGTCACTTATCGTATCCAACTGTTTGTGATCCCATGGACTGCAGCACACCAGGCCTCCCTGTCCATCACCAACTCCCAGAGTTTACTCAAACTCATGTTGATTGAATCATTGATGCCATTCAAACATCTCATCCTCTGTAACCCACTTCTACTCCTGCCTTCAGTCTTTCCCAGCATCAGGGTCTTTTCCAATGAGTCAGTTCTTTGTATCAGGTGGCCAAAGTATTGGAGCTTCAGCTTCAACATCAGTCCTTCCAATGAATATTCACGACTGATTTCCTTTAGGATGAACTGGACTCCTTGCAGTCCAAGGGATTCACAAGAGTCTTCTCCAACACTGAAGTTCAAAAGCATCAGTTCTCCAGTGCTCAGCTTTCTTTATAGTCCAACTCTCACACCCATACATGACCACTGGAAAAACCATAGCTTTGAATAGACAGACCTTTGTCGGCAAAGTAATGCTTCTGCTTTTTAATATGCTGCCTAGGTTGGTCATAGCTTTTCTTCCAAGAAGCAAGTGTTTTTTAATTTCATGGCTGCAGTCACCATCTGCAGTGATTTTGGAGCCCCCCAAATAAAGTCTTTCACCATTTAGTCTGAAATTTTGCAGCATGGATTCAATTTTCAGCTCTCACAGTTCAGTTCAGTTCAGTCACTCAGTCATGTCTGACTCTTTGTGACCCCATGAATTGCAGCACGCCAGGCCTACCTGTCCATCATCAACTCCCGGAGTTCACCCAAACTCTTGTCCATTGAGTGGTGATGGCATCCAGCCATATCATCGTCAGTCGTCCCCTTCTACTCCTGCCCCCAATCCCTCCCAGCATCAGAGTCTTTCCAATGAGTCAACTCTATGCATCAGATGGCCAAAGTACTGGAGTTTCAGCTTTAGCATCATCTTTCCAAAGAATACCCAGGACTGATCTCCTTTAGAATGGACTGGTTGGATCTCCTTGCAGTCCAAGGGACTCTCAAGAGTCTTCTCCAACACCGCAGTTCAAAAGCATCGATTCTTCAGCACTCAGCTTTCTTCACAGTCCAACTCTCACATCCATACAGGGCCACTGGAAAAGCCATAACCTTGACTAGCCGGACCTTTGTTGGCGAAGTAATGTCTCTGCTTTTCAATATGCTATCTAGGTTGGCCATAACTTTCCTTCCAAGGAGTAAGTATCTTTTAATTTCATGGCTGCAATCACCATCTGCAGTGATTTTGGAGCCCCAAAAAAGTCTGACACTGTTTCTACTCTTTCCCCATCTATTTCCCATGAAGTGATGGGACCAGATGCCATGATCTTAGTTTTCTGAATGTTGAACTTTAAGCCAACTTTTTCACTCTCTTTTTTCACTTTCATCAAGAGGCTTTTTAGTTCCTCTTCACTTTCTGCCATAAAGGTGATGTCATCTGCTTATCTGAGGTTATTGATATTTGTCCCTGGAATTATTGATTCCAGCTTGTGCTTCTTCCAGCCCAGCGTTTCTCATGATGTACTCTGTATCACAGTCACTAGCAATATGACCTCAGGCAAGCTTCTTAACTTTTCTATCTCAACATTCTTACCTGTGAAAAGGGGAATGATGATTAAATTAGGGGAAAAAAAGCAATTAGAACAGTGTTTAGGAGCCCGATAGGCTACAGTCCGTGGGGTAGCAAAGAGTTGGACATGACTGAGCAACTTCACTTTCACTTTTGCTTTAGTATATAGTGAATATTATATATATTTATAACAATTTAAATAAAATATAAAATAAGTTATAATAAATGAAAGTCTACTTCTGTTCCCAGATCTTGGTATGGTGCTCTTTTTCAGTTTTTGATAAATGATTGTTGAAGTTAAAAATTAAATGACAAGACTGGGCAATCTTGCCAAGAGGCGTTTAGAACCCTCGAGTCGTGGCCCACAGTCTGTGACCTCACCTTGACTCTAGGGTGCAGCACTGAGTGAGCTGGCCTTGGCACCCAGGCATGGATGCGGCAAGCCGCCACCGTGATCAAGAGGACACCTGCATCTTCCACCTACACATTTGAAGCTCTGCATCCTGTGAACTATCCCCCTCCCCACCCCCCCCAACACCACCACAACACACACACGCACACACATAAGGCTGCCACTGGAGACAATGGCCACTGGTCTCCCAGCTCCCACCCTACCC
>SJXQ01005640.1:319265-358736 GCA_006408695.1 Aepyceros melampus
AAGACGCCTGTGGAGAGAATATCTGTGTGCACAGCCTCTTGAGCACATTAAAGGTTCAGGAGGAAAGAGAATAAGTCTGGAAAGTGAGAAGTCTGGACACAGTGAAGGCTGGAGCACAAAGCAAGAGAAAGCCTCATCCTGACCCTAGGGCCCTCAAAGTGAGCCCTCACCTTGCTGCGAGGACTCTGTCCTCTGAGCCATTCTCTACCCCTTCTTTCCCCAACCCCACTCCCCACTCCTTACATTTTCCCTTCCCAACTCCCTCCCAACATCTACCACCCACCAGCACTAACAGTGCAGCTTCTTGTCAAATACGGCTGATGTGACTGAGTTCTGGGAGACGGAGCCTCAGCTTCCCTGCTGTGTCAGATGCGGATCTGGTGAGGATCAAAAGACACTGTAAGGGGGAAAGCATTTTGAAGAGTCTTTAGTGCTGAGCAAGTGCAGCACAAACCATTTAAACGTGTGCCATTCACATAGCCAACATTAACATTTCTTGGTAACGAATGCCCACCCATTCCCACTGTGAATTATATTTTGGTTTGTTTACATAAAAAATTCAATTGCATTTTGAGTCAGAGTGTGTATATCTAGGCATTTTAGACATTAAGTGAGTCAACATAAAGCACTTTTAATGGTTTCTTCTGCTGGTAAACACCATGTAAGTGAAGGCTAATCGATGTGGAAATGACAGTGTAGAAGAAATTCTGGACTCAAGGCTCCTAAACAAGACTCTAGATCTAAATCTGTTTTCTGATTTTTAAAATGATGCTATTTATACTTATTCTGTCTACTTCATACGTGGGGTAGGATTGAGAGTTATAGTAGAGATGTTTTGTGGGTGGAAGCACTTTGTAAGCTGTAGTATAGTTTATGCATTCGAGAGATTATTTATGTTGTGTATGTGTCAGTGTGGGTATGACACTCTACCCGTTTATGTCTTTTCAAATATTTCTATTCCCCATTCTCCTTTCTTTCTTTTTTTTTTAGCAGTTGGAAAACAAGATATCAGTTAAGATGATTAACAATTTCAAGACAACTTGTATAGTATTTGCTTTAAAATTTACCTTAAATTTCCTAGGGCATGGAAATAGTATAGAGGCACACACACACACATTTTGCTGTCCAAAAGGGATAAAATATTTAGCCTGAACAAGAGCAAAATAGTGAAATATTTGACCTAGAGTGTTTATTTTGACCGGGAGTATAACTGAACTTTACCAGCCAAGTTGGAAACAGGAGCTAGCTCTGAATAAGATTACAAAGATTATCTAAGATTCTTTGCTTATTACCCTGAATGTTGAAATCCGTATTGGATTTTCAGACACTGAACCTACCATGACCTTTTCCTACTGACCAGAAGGGCTTCCCCAAGTTTCTCTTTTCAGAGTAGAATCAGATTGTATTTTAAAACAGCAGTTTGTACCTAACCTGGTTTCTTTTTCAAGGAGAAGTGAACAGGATTCAAATTTTAAGGATGCAGTATTGAATGATAAAATGCAATTGTGATCAAAAGAAGCTGGCAGGAGTCAAGCATTAATGTACAGCATGATATCAAACTGAGCAATAAGGTACACAGGTGTCATCCCAGTGACACCATTATTTAGCTGTGTGAACTATAATAATTTACGTATACTCTCTGAGCCTCAATTTCTTCATCTGTGAAATGGAAATAATAGTATCAACCCAACTGACTTCAGGTTTACTGTATGTCTTATGAGTAACCCTTTTCTTTGTTAATCAGGCCCTGCAGACAAATCAAAAGGTCTATGAAAATATTCAGAAAGTGATGGCTTTGAAAAACTATCCTACTTGGGGAGGGAATATTCATGGTGCACAATTCAGTTTTCAGAGAAATTGAGGTTAGTTATTGATCACCTTTGGTCTTAATACCTAGAATTATTATCTGATAAGAGAAGCATGCTTCTACTTTTCTCAGACTTTGCCTATGGGTCAAAAAAGGAAGCTCCCTTTGAGATTTTCCATGCATTTCATGACTTGAAAGTAGTTACAGGTTAACAGATATCTGTTGACACAATTATGAACAAAAGAAAAGTTTCCTGAAGTTGGAAAGATAAAATAGTCAGTGTCCCAGACTTTGATGGAGTTGTGGTAGGTCCCACAGAGGTATTTTTCTGACTCTGCCTAAAGTAGAAAACGAAGGATACTATGCAGATTTTAGCCTGAGTAGGATTTGGGTTAGCACTGCTACCAGGTATTCTAGGATTCTGGGAGGTTCCTTCCTTGTGTTTTGCCCTCTGATCAGATGCCTAGGTCATGCCTTCTGGTAAACCCAAAGAGAAAGCTGTTTTCCCATGCGATCCACAAAGATTCCTTCCCTGGACTTCTGCCACTGCCATCAATGCTCCTTCTTTCTAGAACTATGTTTGCTCCTCTGGATCTGGGTCTGGGTCTGGGTGCTGTACAAAGTAAGTGTGTACCCACTGGGAGGTTATATCACACAAGGAGGAACTGGCCAGTGGCCAAGTGTGGCCTTCCAGCTACAGTGACAAAGTCTACGTAGGCACAATAGGGGTCTCAAGAAGGGTTGAGAGGCAGTGAGTATGGTGAGCAATAAACCACAATTACTATTCTTCCTGCTCAACTTGTCTCAGATTCCTTTTTCAATCACTCCCTCTGCTCTCTTGCTTTGGTCCTAAGATAACTCCTAAGACAAGAAGCAGCATAATGGATGGTAACTCACTTTGGGAATCAAAAGAACTACATTTGAAACCTGGCTCTACACATTTCCAGCTCTGTAACCATAAACAATTCCCCCCAAGTCCTCTATCTCAGATTTTTCAGTCACAAAAATGTCAAGCATAAAGATTAAATATGAACACATAGTAAAAACTCCTGGCTCATGATAGAAACTCAATAAAGCTTAAAACAACAATAGAGTGATCTTCCAGAATCCCATCATTAGAGTCTACAACCCTTTCCACATGCAGAAATAATAGGAACGACTCACCCATCATCTACATGAGGTGTATTGATGCTTGCATCAGCCTTTTGCAAACAGACTGATCGATGGAGCCAGTGATCAGGAAAATTGAATTCCACTGAACACCATTGCTGTCTGCCTGGCATCATCATATTTCAATGAAGCGAATCTGTAAATAGTGGGAGGCATTTCTGATGAGCTATGTGTTTGGGAATAGGGGATTCTGAAATGTCATTCTGAGCTCAAATTAATCAAATTTTGAGTAACAGAGTTTGGAGAAAGAAGTTCAATAGCATCTAAGTAGTTAATGAAAGTGAATTTAGTCAGCCACAAAATAGCCACAGACAGAAGATTGATGTTTACTTTGACCTTAGGATAAATCCTATATTATATGCTTCCTGTAGTGTTCATTTTACAAACACTTACTAAGAGCATCTCACGTGCCAAGAATTGGGCTAGGCATTAGAACTTGGATATAGTGGAGCTGCTGCTGTTAAGTCACTTCAGTCGTGTCCGACTCTGTGCAACCCCATAGACAGCAGCCCACCAGGCTCCCCTGTCCCTGGGATTCTCCAGGCAAGAGCACTGGAGTGGGTTGCCATTTCCTTCTCCAATGCATGAAAGTGAAAAGCGAAAGTGAAGTCGCTCAGTCGTGTCCAACCCTCAGTGACCCCATGGACTGCAGCCCACCAGGCTCCTCCGCCCACGGAATTTTCCAGGCAAGAGTTCTGGAGTGGGCGCCATCGCCTTCTCCGATAGTGGAGCTAGGTCCTGCCATTAGAAAGCTCACAGTTCATCAGGCATACAGAATGCTCAAATGTAATCCAGATACCTTTGAGACCACGGTGCTCCTCAGAGGGTTGGTTAAACTTGGCCGTAATCCAAATCTCACCTCCTATAATATTCCAAATCACTCCTTAAGATTTCTGTTAGAGCTCTCTGCTTACTGCTTGTCTCTAAGCCAGTATTCACATGACCTGTCTTTCCCTGCAATACTCTGGACCCAGACCCTTTAGCAGTGTTTCAAGAAATCTACTTTTATCAAATATTAGGTAAAAGCTCATAGAGCTTATTTGGGGCTTTCCTGGTAGCACAGTTGGTAAAGAATCTGCCTGCAATGTGGGAGACCTGGGTTCGATCACTGGCTTGGAAAATCTCCTGGAGCAGGACACGAAAACCCACTCTGGTATTTTTGCCTGGAGAATCCCCATGGACAGAGGAGCCTGCTGGGCTATAATCCATGGGGTTGCAAAGAGTAGGACATGACTGAGCAACTAAGCACACCGTAGCACAGGGCTTAGTTAGGATATTAAAGAAATCACGGATGGGTCACAGTACAGAGTGGCTGATCTCTTATATTTCTCTTGGAGTAATAAAAAATCCATCCTGGATTTTGAGCAAAGTAGTTCTGATCTGTTTTACATTTCTCTTGGTATAAATTTCTATCCCAAATGCTCATAATTTTCCAAACAAGTACAGTTTCTTTCTCACAAGAAGTTCCAGTGGTTATTGTTACCACAACACTTTCCCCTTTTGTAATTAGATATACTGTCCTAACACATAATATAGATGTCATTAGTGAAGTCAAGAATAGGGGCCTTTGTACCAGGGCCATAGGATAGATAGAGAGGGCTTCACAGAGAAGGAGATGTTGGCCCGAGTTCTAGTAGGATGAGTAGGCAAGAGTGGGATAAATATTCAACTGGGAGGAAATTGTGAAGTGTTTGAAAGACAGTTGCATGTTCCTATCTGATTCCTGCTCTGAAGATAGAGTAGAACTCTCCTAGAGCTCCAGTGTTACATCTTGTGAGTGTGAATAGAAGTTGTGAGTAGGACATCAATGCCAAGGGGAGCCCAGTGAGAGGCATCAGTGGATCAGGAAATATGACAATTAAATGAAGGAACTTGTTCAGTGAACACAGGCAAAAGTTGAAAGAGAGGAAATACCCAGGTATGAGGTGGAGACTAGGTGAGGGAGAAGTTGAAGGGAAGATGGAAAAACAGATCTACAGCAGTGATCCTCAACTTAGATATACACTGAAATTGCCTGGTAAGCTTCCCAAACCTTCATGCCTAAGGCCGCCCAGAAATCCTCACTTAATTGGCCTGGGCTGTGGCCTTAGCATCGGGGTAGTTGAATGCTGTCCAAGTGACTAGACTATGCTGCCAAGTTGAACACTGCTGTCCTTGGTGGTGATGGTGGTTTAGTCGCCAAGTCGTGTCTTGACTCTTGCGACCCCGTGGAGCCTGCCAAGCTCCCCTGTCCATAGGATTCTCCAGGCAAGAATACTGGAGTGGGTAGCCATTCCTTGCTCCAAGGGATCTTCTTGACCCATGGATCGAACCTGGGTCTCCCACATTGCAGGCAGATTCTTTACCAGCTGAGCTATGAAGGAAGCTCACTGCTGCACACTGAAATACCCAAAGATGATGCTAAGAACAGCACCCTGTTCTTCCATCCAGCACCCTGATGGAGGAGGGAATGCTTTTGTTCTTCCCATTAACTCATTCAAGTTATATATTTGGGTTGGCCAAAAAGTTCCTTTGGTTTTTTCCATAACACCTTATGGGAAACCCTAAATGAACTTTTTCACCAACCCCATACTTCAGGTCTGTACCTCTTCCTGCACTGATGGGGAGTGGGGCAGCAGAGAGCATACCCTTCTAGTTACCCCCATTTCCAAGGTAGAAGAATTTACTAATTGTCCAGAGCTAGGACATTCAAAAATCCCAGTTTACTTGTGGCCTGGTTTACTCTGCCTTATACAGCAGCAGGTTGCGATGTGTTCTCTCCTGCTTTTTTGCCTGAAACCCAGGTAAAGCCTGGCCCCAGGCCAGACTGATCATTTTTGTTGGCCTTTGACTTCCATTCACATCTGAATAAGTAAGCAAATTTAAAGTCCCTCTGGGACCAATTCTCTTTCTGTTTTTCACATAGGTATCCCTGAACGTATGAGTCCCAAGATAGAGATTTGGTGCTTAGAAACCCAGTTAATAGGCTTAACTCGTGTTTTCTAAATCAGCTTTTAATAGACCTCCTCTATAAGGAATTATCAGGCCAAGACCTCAGTGGCAAGGTGGCAGTTTTCTCTACTGCTGCTGTTTACTGTGTTTTCAGTTAAAAAAAAACAAAAATTATTTCCTAAGACAAGAGTCAAGCATTCCTGGGTCTGGGACCAAAATACCATTATTTGCATCTAAAGTTCCTTCTTTACTTCTAACCATTTTTACGTGCTTTTATCCACCAAGCATCAAGTTCCATTCCAACTAGATACTAGAGATTGTTCTTCTTTTTTTTTTTTAATCTTTCCCATCTCCACCTACCCAGCCAGTACTGGTACACAGCAGGTGTTCAGTGCTATTTGATGAGTTAAATGATGCACAAACCCACCAACAATTTAGGCAAACACCGCACACACACCATCAAAAGACAAAATGAAAGATTGGATGCTAAGGGAATTTGGTTCTCATGCTGTCATTTCCTAAATGACTGATTTAGGATGATTAAAATCATGAGGAGTCCAAAAGTGGAAGAATTCGTCATATTTGACGTTGGTGCATTTTAACCAATTTAAAAAAATTGCTTCCGCATCAGCACATGGCCAATTTACATGTGCTTAGGTAATGAGGAAGAAAATATGCAGACACTGAACGTGAGAAGGAGAATAACCAAAGGGGAGGGCAGGGAGGGGGAGGGGAGCAACCGTCCCAGAAAAAGGAAGAGAAAGAAATGGGAAAAAGAGAGAAGGCAAATACAATCATTTGAGACAGGAAAACCAGGATGAATAATGAAAGAGAAGACAACAGCATAGATAAATATTCTCCTTACTCAAATTTAGAATGTTAGAGCCGCCAGGCAATCTTACAGTCCTGACGCGTCGGAGAAGAAACAAAACCTGAAGGGGAAACACGTGACTCGAGGTCACTGCCAGTGTCAGGGCTGGACTGCTGGTCTCCTGGTGAGCAGTGTGCCACTCCTTCCCCCAAATCAGGCTGATTCCATGGCTCTGTCATCGTTTTCTTTTCAGTGTGATCAATTCCCCGTATATAAATACACATCATAATTGTTTGTGGAAGGGAGGATACGGCGCAACAGGCTGACAGAGCCTGAAACCATTTGCATTGGTGCTGGCTTATTGGTTTTTATTTTCCAGTGGAGTTTTGAAGTGTGTGTCACTTAATGTCCCTCCACTGAGCCTCTGGTTTTGCCTTACAGGCACTGCCACCCTGATCCATATCACAGCCTTCCTAGCTCCCCAAAGCCCTTATTCTTCTCCTTTTATATCTTGTGGTGGTCACATTTTACCCTGTAGTACTCCCCTCGCCCCTGCTGGTTTTTGCTCTGTCTTGTCTTCCTTACTAAGTTATAAGTACTCTGAGATCAGAGATCTCATCCTGTCTGTGAAACTGAGTCAACTGAAGTGAATTAGGAGACTGGGTTGAGAGCCAGCTCTGACCCTGTTAAACCTTAGGGTCAGTTTCTTCATCTGTAAGATGCTAATAAGTAGTTTCCTGACTCTCCACCTCAGAGGATGCCTGTGAGACTCACTGCACTGTTGTGAACTGTTGCAAGAGTTTGCTCGGGTGTGATATAAATGGCAAGGCTGTGGCTGCTGTTGATGTCTGTCTTCCTCACAGCCCTTGGCATCTAGCCTTGTATAGGATACTACCCTGCAGACACATGTTTGTTGAATGAACAGCACAGCAACCACACTAGCATTTTCTATTTTAAGCTAGCCCCTTCTGCTTCCAAAATTAACAGAATCTCGTTTTCCAAATCTTTGTGATGGAAAAACTTGTGTTTCCTTGTAAGTCTTCACTCTTATAAATATTTTTCAGTCACTCAATTCTCTTCTCATAATTCTTGGACAAGAGTCCTGGGTCAAGTCTCTCCAGAGACACTGGGTCTGTCTGAAAAGCCAAGGCATATAGGCATACATATATATGTGTGTGTGTGTGTGTGTGTGTGTGTGTGTGTGTATATATATATTCATATATACATATACTTCCAAGTGTTTGACATTCAGCATCTATAAATTGGAGCCTCACCATAATTTTGGACAGAAGTATCACTATTCATTCCATTTATAGATGAGAAAATTGAGGCGTATAATTTAATTTACCTAACCTGTGGCGCCTTTTCTGTCCATGTGGTGATTTACAAAACACGTGGAATACAACCACCACCTTCTATCCCTACTACTCTGACAACGATGACAGAGCACCCAGAGCCTTTATTTGGCTAGTAAAATAAAAAGTTTGGAATATTGGACTCTTGTCTTTTTCCCCCCCTTGTCTTGAGACTGATTTGCAAACACAGGAGCTGTGGAATCTTGTCATTTGATGTCTTCCCAGCCTGACTTGGTGGAAACAACCGCATCCTCATTACCAGCCTTCATGAAAACCCAGTCAGTTTTTCCTGCAGAGATTTTTGAATTACTGAACTCTCAGCCAGAGGACTAGAAAAATTCTGCTTATCAGCTTTCTTTGTTTCCTGTTACTCTAAGCTGGGCTGGAAGAAGCACAAGCTGGAATCAAGATTGCTGGGAGAAATATCAATAATTTCAGATATGCAGATGACACCACCCTTATGGCAGAAAGTGAAGAGGAACTCAAAAGCCTCTTGATGAAAGTAAAAGAGGAGAGTGAAAAAGTTGGCTTAAAGCTCAGCACTCAGAAAACGAGGATCATGGCATCTGGTCCCATCACTTCATGGGAAATAGATGGGGAAACAGTGGAATGATGGCATCACTGACATGATGGACATGAGTTTGAGTGAACTCCGGGAGTTGGTGATGGACAGGAAGGCCTGGCATGCTGCGATTCATGGGGTTACAAAGAGTTGGACACGACTAGGCGACTGAACTGAACTGAACTCCTTTAACAAATTACCACACTTAGTGGGAAAATCACACCCACTTATCCTCTCACATTTCTGGGGATCAGCAGTCTAAAATCAAGGTGTTGGTAGGAGTGTTTCCTCCAGAGTCTCTAGAGAACAATTCCTTCTCTTGCCTTTTCTAGTTTGTAGTTCTGTATTTCTTGAATCCCTTGGTTCACAATCCCTTCCTGTTTCCAAAGACCATCCTCCAGTATGTTCTGCCATTATCACATTGACTTCTTTCCTCTATAGTCAAGTTTCTCTCTGTCTGCCTTTTGTAAGGACACTTGTGATTACATTTAGGGTCCAGTTGGATAATATGGAATAATTTTCCAATCTCAAACTCCTTAATTTAAACACATCTGCAAAGTCTTTCTTGCCATGTAAGGTAACAATTACAGTTTCCAGGGATTAGGACCTAACATTTGGCAACCATTATTCAGCCTACAGCACTAACCTGAGACTATAGAGAGTCTGTTGGGATTCAGTGTTTTGTTTTGTTTTGTTTTGTTTTTAAAGCCTCCATGTGTCCCTACTATGCAGGGATTTAGAGTAAATGTATGTCAGCTATGCATTGTAGGAAGCCCCAAGCCTCAAGGTGTCTGCAGGGAAACTCAGTGGCAAGACATTCAACATCATTAATCATCAAGCTGAACCACAATGAGATCATCTCATATGGGTCAGAGTGGCTATTATCTGAAAGATAAGAAATAACAAGTGTGCCATTCAGTTCAGTTCAGTCGCTCAGTCGTGTCCAACTTTGTGGTACATAGACTGCAGCACGCCAGGTCTCCCTGTCCATCAGCAACTCTAGGAGCTTGCTCAAACTCATGTCCATCAAGTTGGTGCTGCCATCCAACCATCTAATCCTCTGTTGTCCCCTCTTCTCCTGCCTTCAGTCTTTCCCAGCATCAGGGTCTTTTCAATGAGTCAGTTCTTTGTATGAGGTGACCATACACCTCATACAAAGTATTGAGCTTCAGCTTCAGCATCAGGACTGAATATTCAGGACTGATTTCCTTTAGGATCGACTGGTTGGATTTCCTTGCAAGGGAAGGAAAGAGAGAGTCCCTTTTGGAAAGAGGGTCTCTTTCCAAGGGTCCCTTTCCAAGGGACTCTCAAGAGTCTTCTCCAACACCACAGTTCAAAAGCATCAATTCTTCAGCACTCAGCTTTCTTTATAGTCCAACTGTCACATCCATACATGACTATTGGAAAACCATAGCTTTGACTAGACGAAACTTTGTTGGCAAAGTAATGTCTCTGCTTTTAAATATGCTTTCTAGTTTGGTCATAGCTTTTCTTCCAAGGAGCAAGCATCTTTTATTTTCATGGCTGCAGTCACCATCCGCAGCAATTTTGGAGACAAAAAGGATAAAGTCTGTCATTGTTTCCATTGTTTCTCCATCTATTTGCCATGAAGTGATAGGACCAAATGCCATAATATTAGTTTTCTAAATGTTGAGTTTTAAGCCAACTTTTGCTCTCTGCTCTTTCACCTTCATCAAAAGGTTCTTTAGTTCTTCCCTTTCTGCCATAAGCGTGGTTTCCTCTGCATATCTGAGATTATTAATATTTCTCCCAGAAACCTTGATTTGAGCTTGTGCTTCCTCCAGCCCAGCATTTCACATGATGTACTCTGCATATAAATCAAATAAGCAGGGTAACAATATACACCCTTGACGTATTCCTTTTCCTATTTGGAACCAGTCTGTTGTTCCATGTCCAGTTCTAACTGTTGCTTCCTGACCTGCATACATATTTCTGAAGAGGCAGAGGTGGTCTGGTATTCCCATCTCTTTCAGAATTTTCAACAGTTTGTTGTGATCCACACAGTCGAAGGCTTTGGCATAGTCAATAAAGCAGAAATAGATGTTTTTCTGGAACCCTCTTGCTTTTTCCATATCCAGTGGATGTTGGCAATTTGAGCTCTGGTTCCTCTACCTTTTCTCAAACCAGCTTGAACATCTGGAATTTCATGGTTCACATACTGTTGAAGCCTGGTTTGGGAAAATTTGAGCATTACTTTGCTAGCGTGTGAGATGAGTGCAATTGTGTGGTAGTTTGAACATCTTTAGCATTGCTTTTTTGGGGGATTGGAATGAAAATTGACCTCTTTCAATCCTGTCGCCACTGCTGACTTTTCCAAATTTGCTGGCATATTGAGTGCAGCATTTTCATAGCATCATCTTTTAAGATTTGAAATAGCTCAACTGGAATTCCATCACCTCCATTAGCTTCGTTTATAGTGATGATTCTTGAGGCCCAATTCACTTCACATTCCAGGATGGCTGGCTGTAGGTGAGTGAGCACACCGTCATGGTTATCTGGGTCATGAAGATCTCTTTTGTATAGTTCTTCTGTGTATTCTTCTCACTTCTTTTTAATAACTTCTGCTTCTGTTAGGTCCATACTATATCTGTCCTTTATTGAGCCCGTCTTTGCCTGAAATGTTCCCTTGTATCTCTAATTTTCTTGAAGAGATATCTAGTCTTTCCTATCCTATTGTTTTCCTCTATTTTTTCGCACTGATCACTGAGGAAGGCTTTCTTATATCTCCTTGCTATTCTTTGGAACTCTTGCATTCAAATGAGTATATCTTTCCTTTTCTCCTTTGCCTTTAACTTCTGTTCTTTTTACAGCTATTTATAAGGCCTCCTCAGACAACCATTTTGCCTTTTTGCATTTATTTTTCTTGGGGATGGTCTTGAACACTGCCTCCTGTACAATGTCACAAACCTCCATCCATAGTTCTTCAGGCACTCTGTCTATCAGATCTAATCCCTTGAATCTATTTGTCACTTCCCCTGTATAATCATTAGGGATTTGATTTAGGTCATACTTGAATGGTCTAGTGGTTTTCCCTACTTTCTTCAATTTAAGTCTGAATTTTGCAATAAAGAGTTTATGATCTGAGCCACAGTCACTCCCAGTCTTGTTTTTGCTGACTGTATAGAGCTTCTTCATCTTTGGCTGCAAAGAATATAATCAATCTGATTTCAGTATTGACCATCTGGTGATGTCCATTTGTAGAGTCTTCTCTTGTGTTGTTGGAAGAAGGTGTTTGCTATGACCAGTGTATTCTCTTGGCAAAACTCAGTTAGCCTTTGCCCTGCTTCATTTTGTACTCCAAAGCCAAATTTGCCTGTTACTCCAGGTGTTTCTTGACTTCCTACTTTTGTATTCCAGTCCCCTATAATGAAAAGGAATGAATCTTCCTTGGTGGCTCAGAAGGTAAAAGCATCTGCCTACAATGCGGGTGACCCAGGTTCAATCCCTGGGTCAGAAAGATATCCTGGAGAAGGAAATGGCAACCCTTTCCAGTATGTTTGCCTGGAAAATCCGATGGATGGAGAAGTCTAGTAGTCTACAGTTCATGGGGTCGCAAAGAGTCGGACACGACTGAGCGACTTCACTCAACTCACTCACACATAATGAAAAGGATACCTTTTTTGGGTGCTAGTTCTAGAAGTTCTTGTAGTATAGAACCATTCAACTTCAGGTTCTTTAACATTGCTGGTTGGGGCATAGACTTGTATTACAGTGATATTGAATGGTTTGCCTTGGAAACCAATAGAAATCATTCTGTCATTTTTGAGATTGCACCCAAAAACTGCATTTCAGACTCTTTTGTTGACTATGAGGGCTACTCCATTTCTTCTAAAGTATTCTTGCCCACAGTAGTAGATATAATAGTCATCTGAGTTAAATTCATCCATTCCAGTCCACTTTAGTTCACTGATTCCTAAAATGTCGATATTCACTCTTGCCATCTCCTGTTTGACCACTTCCAACTTCTCCTGATTCGTGGACCTAACACTCCAGGTTCCTATGCAATATTGTTATTTATAGCATCAGATTTTGCTTCCATCACCAGTCACATACACAACTGGGTACTGGTTTTGCTTTGACTCCGTCTCTTCATTCTTTCTGGAGTTAGTTCTTCACTTTCTCCCGTAGCATATTGGTCACCTACCAACCTGGGGAGTTCATCTTTCAGCGTCATATCTGAAAGATGTCATAACAAGTGTTGGTGTGGATATAGAGAAAAGGGAGCTCTTCTGTACTGTTGGTGAGAATGTGAATTGGTACAGCCACTATGGAAAACAGTATAGAGTTTCCTCAAAACTTGAAAAAAAAAAAAAAAAGAACTTCCGTATTATCTGGCAATCCTACTTCTGGGTATTTATCTGAAGAAAACAAAAATACTAAAACAACAAGATATATGCATTCCCTGTCCATTGCAGCATTATTTATAATAGTTAAGATATGGAAATCACTCAAGTGTCTATTGATACACAAATGGAGAAAGACATCGTGGTATATATATGTATATAAACACACACATATTATATATATAGATATACACACACACAATGGAATATTACTCAGCCATAAAAATAGTGAAAAGTTGCAATTTGCAGCAACATGGATGAACCTTGAGAACAGAACATTATGCTAAGTGAAATCAGTCAGACAGAGAAAGACAAAAACTGTATTATCACTCATATGTAGAATCAAAAAAAAACCCATCAAAAACCAAAAACGAGCTCATAGATACAGAGAGCAGATTGATGGCTGTCAGTGGTAGGGATTTAAAGGTGGACGATATGGGTAAAGAGGGTCAAAAGGTAAAAAGATGCAAAAAAACTTTTAGACTTCATGGGCTGCTGTTTAGTCGCTAAGTTGTGTCAGACTCTTTTGTGACCCTGTGGACGACAGCCCACCAGGCTCCTCTGTCCATGGGATTTCCCAGACAAGAATACTGGAGTGAGTTGCCATTTCCTTCTCCGGGATCTTCTTGACCAGGAATCAAACCTGCATCTCCTGCGTTGCAGGTAGAATCTTTACCACTGAGCCACTGGGGAAGTGTTTCATGGGCTGTAAAACAACCATTATCTATCATGATCACTCAGTTCTGTCACTGTGGGACTCAAGCAGCCATAGACAATATGTAGATGAGTAAGCGTACTGTGTTTCAGTAAAACTTTATTTACTAAACAGGCAGCAGGCTAAACTTGGCCCAAGGTTATGGAAAGCAGTACAGAGTAGTTTATCTATTTCTGATCTAGAAGATAATTATTTATCATTTCTGCTGTTGGGTAGGTTAAGAGCTGACCATCACAATCATTGTGGTTTTTCTAACAGATGGTATGGTGGTTCACTGTCCTAATGACTTTCCTTACATAGATTAAGTTATTCAATAAAAAGAATTGAAGGTTACCATGTCACATAGCTCTCCTATCATGCAGTGCCTAGTCTGTATGGCCACAGGTAGCAGCACTGCATTCCAATGAAGGCAAAGGAATAAATAGTGTGTTAACTCATTTATCCATCCAATGTATTGGTTTAGAAAAAAAAAAAAAAGATTGTTTTTGGGGTCATGATACCTCTGGGTACCAAGCAAAACAAATGCAAAGCGTCTCTGGTGGGACATTTCCAAGCCCCATATCCCACTGACTCCCTAATCACCCCTATATTGTCATTGACAATGTGCTCACACTCAAAAATTCCAGAAGAAAATTACTTAAGAAAAAAATGAGAATAAATACATATGACAAACAGGAGAGCTTGCATGTTAAGATTTTAGGATAAAGTCACCTAGGGGACACTACAACATAAATGTTTAAATGTTAAAGATATGAAATTAACTATCAATCTATAAGAAAAGAAATAAGCCTCCATTAAAAAAACAATGGGCAGATTTGAGAAAGAAGAAAGTGGTACTTCTGGACATGGAAAACCCCAAATCAATGAAACTGAAAATTTGACAGACAGTGTAGACAGCAGATTAGACATCTGCAGGCAGAACTAGTGCCTGGAAGACAGATTTCAGGACATTAACTAGAATGCAGACAGCTCTCATTCAATAGGAGTTCATACAGAAAGAAGGGGCTTCCCTGATAGCTCAGTCGGTAAAGAATCCACGTGCAGGCTCCTGCAGGTGACTCTGGTTTGATTCCTGGGTTGGGAAGATCCATTGGAGAAGGGAAAGCTACCCACTCCAGTATTCTTGGATTTCCCTTGTGGCTCAGCTGGTACAGAATCTGCCCACAGTGCCAGAGACGTGGGCTTGATCCCTGGGTTGGGAAGATCCTCTGGAGAAGGGAAAGGCTACCCACTCCAGTATTCTGGCCTGGAGAATTCCATGGACTGTATAGTCCATGGGCTCACAAAGAGTTGGACACGACTGAGCTACTTTCACTTTCACGAAAGAAAGAAGAAAGTTAATATTCATTGAGATAAAAACTGAGAATTTTCCATAGTTGAAGAAAGACATGAACCTTTGGGTTGGAGATTTAGAACACATCCAGTTTAGCTGAAGCTCCAATACTTTGGCCGCCTGATGAGAAGAGCCGACTCATTGGAAAAGACCTTGATGCTGGGAAAGATTGAGGGCAGGAGGAGAAGGGGGTGACAGAGGATGAGATAGTTGGGTGGCTCAATCACTAGCTCAGTGGACATGGGTTTGAGCTGGAGCTAACTCCGGGAGATAGTGAAGGACAGGGAAGACTGGTGTGCTGCAGTCCATGGGGTTGCAAAGAATCAGACATGATCTAGCAACTGACAACTAAACAACAGCCGTAATGCGTCTAGTTCACCAGAGACATGGTAAACTAAGCCCCGGGTCAGGCTGTTTCTGGAAACCCTGAGGCTCTGCCTGTCTCTGAGGACAAAGGAGAGAATGCCCAGGGCAGCAGAAAAGAAAACATGAATCCACATTGAACACACTTTGAAGTAAAAATGAAGAACACTGAAACAAGGAGATTTTTAAAGTTATAGAAGAGAAAAGAGAAATTATCCTTAGGACTAAATCAGATTAAAACAATTTCAGCAAACCTAGAAACCTGAAGACAGTGAAATATCCTCTACCACATGGTGAAGTCGTGATGCACAGCAAACACTGATGAGAAAGCACACACAAGTGATGTCTAAATCTAAACAAGCCTAAACTGTTAAGAGATTAGTAACTAACTGAAGATGTTTAAAACAGGCAGAACAAAATTGTTGACACCAATTACATGGGATTAGGATAAGGATTGCTGGTGGTTCTGCTTAGGAGGAGGGTAGAGATTCTGATTCAGGGTAGATAATTTTGAATATCAAGTAGGCATATTATGAATTTAAAGGTATACCTAAAACACAACAGTAGAAGGTATATTTCCAAACCAGTAGAGGGTAAACATGAAATTCAATAAGTCAAATAAACAATGAATACTTCATAGGGCTTCCCAGGTGGCACTTGTGGTAAAGAACTTATCTGCCAATACAGGAGACGTAAGAGATGTGGGTTTGATCCCTGGGTTGGGAGGATCTCCTGGAGGAGGAAATGGCAACCCACTCCAGTATTCTTGCCTGGAGAATCCCCTAGACAGAGCAGCCTGGTGGGCTACAGTTCATGGGGTCACATAGAGTCAGACATGACTGAAGCAATAAGCACGCACACACGCATTTTTTATGTAATTAAATATTAACAGCATAGGAATGATACACACAAGCCTCAAGATGGTAGTTATTTATGAGGATGGTCATTTGAGGATCTGAAGTTGAGCTGGATTTTAATGTTATATTGATAGAAAGAAAGAAAAACAATAATATGGACATAAATTAACATTTATATTAATTAGATAGGAATATTATGGGGGTCTCATAATTTGATATTCTATTAATGTGTACTCTACTTTAAAGGGCTTCCCTGGTGTCTCAGCTGGTGAGTCTGCCTGCAACACGGAAGACCTGGGTTCAATCCCTGGGATGAGAAGATTCCCTGGAGAAGGGAAAGGCTGCCCACTCCACTCTTCTGCCCTGCGGAATTCCATGGACTGTATAGTCCATGAGGTCACAAGTCAGACACGACTGAGCACCTTTCACTGTCATTGTCCCTGTATCTACTTTAAGACTTTGATACAACCAAATGAAAAGAAGCATATGGGACCAGATTAGGAATCAGAAAGTCTGTATTCAGGTTCAGACTCTGACTCTTTAAACTTCTGTCTGACTTTGGACATCGCTAATCTTCTTTGAGTCTCTTTGTCTCTATTGAAGAATTAATGTGTCAGGGTAAATGATCTCTTGGTCACAACTTTACATTTCTGACTCTCCAGTCATCTCGCCACTTTGATTTGCTCTCTGAGCCATAGGACTGAAAAGACATGGGGATCATCTCATCGAAACCTCTTATTTTACAGCTGGGAAACTGAGGCCCAGAGAGGAGGCATGACTTTTCCAGAGACATGGTAAACTAAAACCCACTTCTGGTTGTTTCCATAAACTCAGGCTTTATCTGCCTCTCCACGGTGGTCTGAGGACAAAGGAGAGAATGTCCACAGTGGGGAAGTCACCAAAATAGATAAGGACAACTTATTAGCATTAAACATTGACTAAATGAGGCCCAATGTTACTCTCTATTAAGCTGAACCGGGAAGTTGGATGCAGGGGGCATTTTATATGTCAACATCATAGCAATTATGAATGACTGATTAATAAGTAAACAAATACTAGGAAATCAGGCCTGCTTTAATGTTTCAAATTCACAGTAACACCCTGTTAATGCAAACTTCAAGTAAAAACACTAATAGCTACACTAATCACAAAGATGAAAACTCTAAATTAATTCAAATGATGCTCAATAGACCATCGCAGTGTCCTCATTGCCTGTTCCTTTCCTATCTGTTCAGATCTCCAGGCAGTAATTAAATCCATTAAAATGTAAAACCAGCTTTTGTTCTCAAGGGGAAAAATGAAAAACAGAGCAGAATAACATCCTTGGTGCTAAAACTCAAAACTCAGAACTTCCCTCACATCCAAACTCTTGGCTCTTTTTTCCTGAAACAGCAGCTCTCCCTGGCTGGGATTCAGCTGCCAGGCTGGGTCCACAGCATTTCTCGTGGAGAAAGAAGACATGACTTAAGGAAGAGGGTAAGCATAGGACTTAGAGACAGACTTAAGCTGAGGTTGTAGCTCTCACTGCTTCCTAGAGCTCTATGATTCTAGTTTCACAAGACAGATTTTTGTTTTTCCCCTCCTCTGGCCTTCATTTCACTCATTGGCAAAATAGAATGATATACTTCCTCTCATGGGGCTTCCCTGCTGGCTCAGTTGGTAAAGAATCTGCCTTCAATGCAGGAGACTGCCTGCAATGCCAGAGACCTGAGTTCGATGTCGGGAAGATGTCCTGGAGGAGGAAATGGCAGCTCACCCCAGTACTCTTGCCTGGGGAATCCCCATGGATAGAGGAGCCTGGCAGGCTACAGTCCATGGGGCCTGACAATGAAAGCAACATTAAGGAACTTTACAAAATTAGCTATTATTCTCCAAGATGTTCAGAAGTCACAGGAGCTTCAATTTATTCTTTAAGGGAGGTGTGGAAACACAGTACAGTATAGGAAAATAAGTCTAAATATTGTTTACACAGAGACATATTAAAAGATACATTGTAAAAGAAGATATAATCCTGATTCTCATACAAATATAAAATGAATACATACCAAAGATTTTTTTAACTCATTAATCAATGAGGGAACCAGATGTTACAGTGAATTCAAAAGTAAACTCACAGTGTCACGTATTTTTAGTTACATCAGAATATTGAAATGGATTTACAAAAGGATGCAAAAGTGATCACTATCTAAAGCGCAATAATCAATTATATTCCATTAGACACAATTTCTAGGCTTCCTGGTGGCTCAGATGGTAAAGAATCTGCCTGTAGTGTGGGAGACCCAGGTGCAATCCCTGGGTCGAGAAGATCCTCTGGAAAGGGAACTGGCAACCCACTTCAGTACTCTTGCCTGGAGAATCTCATGGACAGAGGAAACTGGTGGTCTAGAGGCCATGGGGTTGCAAAAAGTCGAACATGACTGAGTAGCTAACACATACACAGACACAATTTCTATGGACAAGAATTATTTGCACTACTATCCGTTTTCTACAGCTTAATTTCTGTCTGTACTGAGTTGTAAAATAGCCTAGTCAAAGACAAGGGGAAACAAAATAACCCAGGGGAAAGAGCTAATTAGGACAACCACTAAATATCAAAGTCTTTCACAATTTTTCTCTTACAAATCCTGAACTAAAAGATCCCAAACCTACCCAAAGCAGCAGCTTCAGTTTTAGCTTCATTACTTGCCAATTATACAGAATTTAGGTCAGAAGGGAAAACCCTGGGCCGGGCTTTGGGCTAAGCTGTCCTAGCCTCCCAACAACTTTATCATGTGAGATGACCGTGGCCAAGCCTCCACTCTCAATCCCAGGTCTTAGTTTCTCTATCTGAAAAATGAGGGCATTGGACCAGCTGATTGGTCCTGTGTGAGAAACCAATGAGAGAGTGTAGACCGAAAAATGCTGGACACAGTTGAGACAATTTTATCCACCAAGAGGGTATATTACTATTATTCAACCACTCTGGAAAGAGAAACATCATGCAACTCTCTAGTTGTTTTACCTCCTAAAATACACTAGCACAGGATGTCAACAGAATGGGAGTTGTCAGAGAAAGAAAGCATTTACGCATGTTATCTATGGTGGTTAATTTTATGTCAGTTTGAAAGGAGTTTTTGGATGATGTTAATATTTAATCAGTGAACTCCAAATAAGCAGATCACCCTCCACAATGTGAGTGGGCCTCAACCAATCAGTTGAAGGCCTGAATAGAACAAAACATCTGGTCTCCTGGAGCAAGAGAGAATTCTCTAGCAGACTTCCTTCAGACTTCTGAACCATCAACCTACTCAGTCTCCAGGCTTCTAGCCTTTGAATTGAGCCATCAGGTTTCCTAGATCTTGAATCTGCTAGTCCATACTATTTTTCAGGCTCAACAGCTTTCACAATTGTATAAGCCAATTCCTTACAATATGTTTCCATATATATATATATATACACACATATCCTATAAGTTGTGTTTCTGGAGAACTTTGAGTTCTCAGAGAACTCTGACTAATAGACTACGTATTACCCAAGTGGGAATCTCCCCAAAAGTAGTAGTAAGTAGTTTCAGCTCCACTCGTGGGCACTCCAGGCAGTCTTAGGATGGTACTTTCTAGTGAGACCCTGGGAATTCTGGTTTATGGCCCATGGAGGGCACCTGGCATTCCCCTCAAGGGACTTAGTTCTGGTCCAGAACCTATACCCCCTCTCCAGGGCAGAAATCATGTCAACAGACATTCCTGGCAAGTGAGTTATGAAGAAATGTCAGGAAACTTGGAAACTGGAGAGCAAGAATAGAGGGGAGATTTTGCCCAAGTCATAAGAAATAGACTCCTGGGATGGGGCTTAGTACTTACCTTTACTGAGACTCAAAATGATGACACAGTAGTATCACTTACCGTATGTGGTGCATACAAATGATGACACTGTACTATCACTTACTGAGTCCAGCCAATAGGCCAGGCACTGTGCTAAGTGCACTTTGCATAAATTATCACAAGTGGTCATAGCAACTATGCTGGAAGTAAAAGTATTATCCCAATTCAATGTTGAGGATACTGCAGCAAGGGCAAGTAACTCACCCTACATCACTGGGAAAGGATAGATCCCTAGGGAAAATGTGAGGCAGAAACCAAGTTCCAAATAAGCAGATCACCCTCCACAATGTGAGTGGGCCTCAACCAATCAGTTGAAGGCCTGAATAGAACAAAACATCTGGTCTCCTGGAGCAAGAGAGAATTCTCTAGCAGACTTCCTTCAGACTTCTGAACCATCAACCTACTCAGTCTCCAGGCTTCTAGCCTTTGAATTGAGCCATCAGGTTTCCTAGATCTTGAATCTGCTAGTCCATACTATTTTTCAGGCTCAACAGCTTTCACAATTGTATAAGCCAATTCCTTACAATAAATATGTTTCCATATATATATATATATATATATACACACACATATCCTATAAGTTGTGTTTCTGGAGAACTTTGAGTTCTCAGAGAACTCTAATAGACTACGTATTACCCAAGTGGGAATCTCCCCAAAAGTAGTAGTAAGTAGTTTCAGCTCCACTCGTGGGCACTCCAGGCAGTCTTAGGATGGTACTTTCTAGTGAGACCCTGGGAATTCTGGTTTATGGCCCATGGAGGGCACCTGGCATTCCCCTCAAGGGAACTTAGTTCTGGTCCAGAACCTATACCCCCTCTCCAGGGCAGAAATCATGTCAACAGACATTCCTGGCAAGTGAGTTATGAAGAAATGTCAGGAAACTTGGAAACTGGAGAGCAAGAATAGAGGGGAGATTTTGCCCAAGTCATAAGAAATAGACTCCTGGGATGGGGCTTAGTACTTACCTTTACTGAGACTCAAAATGATGACACAGTAGTATCACTTACCGTATGTGGTGCATACAAATGATGACACTGTACTATCACTTACTGAGTCCAGCCAATAGGCCAGGCACTGTGCTAAGTGCGCTTTGCATAAATTATCACAAGTGGTCATAGCAACTATGCTGGAAGTAAAAGTATTATCCCAATTCAATGTTGAGGATACTGCAGCAAGGGCAAGTAACTCACCCTACATCACTGGGAAAGGATAGATCCCTAGGAAAAATGTGAGGCAGAAACCAAGGACCAGTGAGGGAGAAACTAAGAACAGCTGGTAAGCACCCACTGTAGGAGCTCAGGAGAAGAAGAGAACAGTGGGAGGTTAGGAAAGGGGTGGGGCAGGCCATCAGCTACCTGAGAATGACTTAACTGGGGGCCAGACTCTATCTATCTCTCCCAAAGTCTAGCTGCTGCTCGTGTGAACATTCTGCTGGCATCCAGCGGTCACCAGCGGCACATGATCTCTCCCTAATTAAACCATATCAGAGTCAGCCGAGGAAGGGGTATGGCTGGCAGGATGCAACTCTTGTGGACCCAGTCAGCTCCAGTACCAAACCAAGAGCAGAAGCATTTTACCAGTTATTGATAACTTCTATTTGCATGACTGAGCAACTGAACTGAACTGAACACCCCATTTCAAAGAGACTCAATTCAGTTCAGTCACTCAGTTGTGTCCAACTCTTTGTGACTCCATGGACTGCAGCACACCAGACTTCCCTGTTATCACCAACTCCAAGTACTTACTCAAACTCATGTCCATCAAGTCGGTGATGCCATCCAACTATATCATCCTCTGTTGTCACCTTCTCCTCTTGCCTTCACTCTTTCCCAGCATCAGGGACTTTTCCAATGAGTCAGTTCTTCACATCAGGTGGCCAAAATATCGGAGCTTCAGCATCAGTCCTTCCAATGAATATTCAGGACTGATTTCCTTTAGGATGGACTGGTTTGATCTCCTTGCAGTCCAAGGAACTCTCAAGAATCTTCTCCAGCACCACAGTTCAAAAGCATCAATTCTTCGGTGCTCAGCCTGCTTTATGGTGTAACTCTCACATCCACATATGACTACTGGAAAAACCATAGCTTTGACTAGATGGACCTTTGTTGGCAAAGTAATGAGAGACTGGGGAGTCACTAATGCAAGGACACTTTTCTGCATGCCCAGATTTCTGGAAGGAACTCCTTGGAGCTTTAAATGAGGCATGTGATAGAGAATCAATTACAAGGCAGAAGTTTCCTCCATGTTGGCTGGCTTAAAGAGTGGTACAGGTCTATGTGTGATCGGGAGAGTGGGCTATAGACTGCCAGCTCTGCCACCTCAAAGCTGTGCAGTCTTGAAGAGGTGGTTTCACTTTTCTGATTTTATGAAAATGGAAATGTTGCATAGGCCTATTAAAAAACCACATAAATGTGCAAATGTGAAAGAGATTTTATACTTTAAAGAAAGAGTCAGCAAACTGATTCTAACATTCAATGGACATGAATTTGAGCAAACTCAGGGAGATAGTGAAGGACAGGGAAGCCTGGTGCACTGCAGTTCGTGGGGTCACAAAGAGTCAGACATGACTTAGCAACTGAACAGTTACAACAGCAAACTTTCTCTGTAAAGGGCCAGCTGGTAAACAATTCAAACTTTGTGGCTCATACGGTGTCTGTTGCAGCTACTCAGTTGTGCCATTGGAGTGTGCAGGCAATTGTAGACAATACATCACAATGGGAACAGTTGTGTCCTGACAAAACTTTATTATGGATGTTCAAATTTAAACTTCATATAATTTTCATGTGTCATCAAATAATAATTCATCTTTTGATTTTTTCCAACCATTTAAATTATCCAAACTGTTCTTATCTCTAGGTCAAACAAAGTGAGAAAACAGATCAGATTTGGCCACTGGGCCACTTATTGTCAATCTTTGCCCAAAGAGCTGCATAAATGTAGAAAACATAGTAGGGGAAGAAGTGTTGCAAAAAGGTAAAGATTGCAATTTTTTTTTTCCATTGAAGTGAGGCTTTTAACAGGCAATTACTAAGCTTTGTGGCGCTAAGACAAAGAGATAAGCAGTCTGGGAGTGGCCGTTGTAGACTGGGGCAACCAGAGCAGGGATTCTGGAAAGTGAGACATTTGGTTTGAGCTGGAAGAAGGGTGGGATTTTAACATGTGAGGCCAAGGGGAGGGGTGTTTTTTAAGGTTCTTAAGGAAGGAAGGAAGGATTAGTGAGGGCAGAGAGGAGACCATAGGATGCCTGACGGTGGACAGCCAGAGAGGGACAGGCAGAACCAGGGCTCTAGCCTGGGGCTTCCAGCTCCGCAAGTCCTTGTTCCACATTCCATCTGCCTGGTACACTGTGTGGCAAATAGAAAAATCTAGAAGTGTGCCTTGCTCTAGGAGAACTTATCATTAGACTGGGAGACATTCTGGAGAAAGTTTTAAAAAAACAAACTAACAATTGATGTGACAGAAACAATAATGAAATAATAGTGATCTTCAATTGAGCACCAACTCGATGGAGCATGACATATACTGCAGACACTATCTTATTTGTGACTCATAACAACCCTTTGAAGAGAGTCTGATTATTCCCATTATCCACATTTTATAGACACAGAAAAGGTGAGGGAATGTCCCACGGGGCTCAGTGACCATACATAACAGCAATAAATATTTGCTGATTGTTTCCCAAAGACTCTCAGCGGACATTGAGAGGAACATGGTGAGTAATAACCCAAAAGCTGTGGTCAGTCGGCCTCAAAGGTAGTTGGAAATGTTCACGGTGCAGCCAGACTGTTTCAAGGGAGTAGCACAGAGGTGGTCCACGTAGATGACTTAATACCAGCCTGACTGTTTGGAGTGGCTGCAGACTTCTTATATCTATTGCCAAGCCTGGAGCAGTTCATAAGTATGTTTACAGATGCCTTGCTGGGGACAGCATGCTCTAGAAGGAGTCATCATAGCATCAGCATGGGGGTTAGGAATAATTAAATAACATTTTCAGCTCCCCAGGAGCCATTAGACTGAAACATAGAAGCAGGTGAGAAGAGGAAGTTGAGTTATTTGCGTTTTGTTAATGGGCCTTTGATCAGCAGATCTCCACTCCGCCATCCGCAGCAGCCGGTCCCCACAATCTGGGGAGACTGTACACTCACAAAGCCCCCATTCAAGTGCCATGGAGGCTGGCACAATGCAGTAATCAGACAAGCCTCAGCATCTCCACGGCGCTCCACCTGCACCTGTTAGCTCAGCAGGAGCTTCTCTATCAGCCCTTAGAAACTCACAGAACGGAGGAGGGTGCCCAGAATCCGTTCTCTTCCAGCTTTCGGGGATAAAGATATATATGCCAACATCAAGGGCTCTTTCTCTGAAAATCATGAATCGCGGGTGGGTCAGGCACAGGCACAGGTCTCCTATATGGTATCAGGGACAGGCACAGGTCTATACAGTATCAACCTGACTGAGTATCTGGGACTGTTAAGCAGCCCCAGCCGTGAGGGTGGGAGTCGGGTGGGATTGCTGCTGGCTGTAGCTGGAACAAGGCGGGTGGGAGCTGCATTAGCATCCAGCCCACCACTGTTGGAGAGAATGGATGAGCTGGCTTGTCAGGTGCGGAAGGAGGCTGAATGCTTTTTTGATTGCTATAATTGCAGCAAATTGGACGCTTGAGAGCGCCTCTTTAATGAGAAGAATCTCACGGATGAGACTTAGGGAAGAGGCCCCTCTTTGGATCCTTCTCCTTTGTCCCATGTGTATGAGTTAATTCCTCAGCCATTATGGAATGTGAATGGGCTGCTAATTTAGTTGTGCAAGCTAAACAAAGACCCTGGTTGGTAGATCCGGAAGGTGATTCATCTGATATGATGTTTGTATGGTGGAAGCTAAAGGTCTTGATAAGCATCTATGATTATTTCAAACTTTTCAACCAAAGAGTTGGAGAATTTTTTAAGTGGCTGTCTCAGTACTAGAGACCAAATAAGGCCTCCACAAAGAGTCACACACAACTGAGTAACTGAACTGAACTGAACAGAACCTTCTTTTCTGCTCAAGGTCCTTCCTTCTTGGAGGTCCTGGGTGCTCTGAGTATCGGTGTCCTCCTCTAGGTCTTCTTAATTGGGAAGAATCAGGAAGGCAACAGTGAGGACAAAGTCAGTGAAAAAGCGACAGTAAAATCCAGAGGCCGAACATAAAACTGAGTCCAACAGGACTTTGATACATTGTGGGGAAACAGATGAGAGTTTAAAAGATTTCAGAATCCAAGTGGGAATAGAAGTTCAGGAATTTCTGAGGAGAGTTGAGGATGACTGGAGAGCCTTGTTTCCTTTTATTGGCTTGCTTATTGCTTATGAGAATTTCTTGTACTTGTTGAGCTGAGAGTTACAGGGTCATAATAGCCAGGAGAAGACTGTATGATTCCAAAGCTGGCATTTCTATTTACCTGTTGTTTCCCTTGGGTAAATTTTGTTGGGCCTTGAGGTGACCAGCTCACCCTAGTTTGCTGGAGATTTCCAGCTGGGACACTACATCCCGGGAAGCCCCTCAGTTCCAGACAAATCCTGTCTGCTGCTTCACCAGGGCAGAGTATGAAGTGATAAGAGAGTGGAGACAGGAGTTAGACTTGAGGGACTCTTCATATTAAGCAAAAGGCCCTGAGGCCCCGATGTCATCTTGATGTCACATTTTCCATCAAGCTCCACCCCAAAACACTGCTATTGTTTTTCTCTTGAAGGATGTCTCTTCAGCCTTCTATTGTCCTTACTGATGCAGTTGTCTTCTCAGTAAGCAGTGTAAGAATAGGGACTCCTTCCCACCTAGGAACAGGTAGCAGGGAGCTAGCAGGACTTCAGTATATGTATTATTGACTTGGATCCTTTGCCCCCTTGAACCTTCTGTCTATAGGTCAAAGAATATTCAGATAGACACATTCTTAAGATATTTGCAGTAACCAGAGGCTTGAGGGATAGATGTAGGAAAGAATAGGTCTAGGCCCTTGTCAGTCTTCTACAGATTTGCTGTGTGACCTTAAGTTATTTTCCTTCTCTGTCTTCAGTTTTCTGATGAGTCATAAGAGAAATTGATAATGTGATTTGTGTTGTATCAGTTTAGCTACATTGGAACTACAAATTCCAAAATTCCTTTCTCTATATGGCTCCAAATTAGAGTTAAAATGCAAAGTTACAGTTGTAATTCTCTTCTGTATGTAATTCCAAGTCGGAGTTGACCACAAGTTAGGGTCATAAAGGGACATAAAGGAAAGCCTTTTTTTTTTTTTGCATTCTAAAGGTCAATAAGGCAGGCACGATTGTAGCTCATGCACGTTGTTGCTGGTCTGCTCAGTTACTTTATTGGTATGGGATATAGGCAGGTCTTCCATCCCCTCCAGCTTCTGCCATGTCCCTGACTTCAACTTCCCTGAGTCCTGGGCCAAACAGGGGTTCGACTCTGTGGTGCAGGGTGCTAGTTCATCATGTAGAGCAAGAGCATCAAGGAGACTGAAAGAGATGAGAGAGGGATTACAGTAAGGCCCCTACATGTGACATTTTAAGTTGTGGACTTTCAAAGATGTAAGCATACACTGGCAGATCTAACCACGTAAGTTAGTTGCATACATCGTCACGTGCTTGCATCCTCCACAAGCGGTTGCTCTCTTGTGTACTTTATTATTCAGTCCTGCATCGAGTACAGTAGTGCAGCATCTTTATTTCAAGCCCAGGATGTCCAGACACAAGTGTGAAAGCAGCAGTGATGCAGCTGATACCGGTAAGAAGCGCCAGGAGCTGGAGATCTAGAGAAAGGATGAAGAGAGGAGGCAGCAGACAGAACCAGTAACTGAATAACTGAAGGATTCGGGATGCAGGAAATGACAAGGGGGTTTTCTTTATTTGCGGAGACACTGTTAGTTTCTAAGGCACAGGACCCTAATGGAGAATGGTGCACAAAGGTTGCAGTGGCCGTTCAGAATGCAATCCAGGGCTATCATGTCAACTATGATGAGAAAAAAAGCACTACTACCCAGACATCCCTGGATCATTTTTTCAAGAGGGTGGATAGAACTGAATCCAACAAAGAACCAGAACTGGTGTCATCACCAGACGAGTAAAACTGTGGTTTGTCTCCATCTCCTTTTGCTGACAATCCTTCAGCTCTACCATCCTCACCTCCTCTCCTTCCTCCAGGCAGTAGCTCTTCTTGCCTGTTCACGGGACGCCAGCCCCTGTATGCCAGTTGTTGTACTATATTATTACTTTTCAAGGTACTGTACTGTAAATTTTAAAATGTTTTCTTTATTGTTTGTGTGTTTTTTTATATACTATTTGTGAAAAAAGTGTTATAAACCTATTACAGTACAGTACTACATAACCAGTTGTGTTAGTTGAGTACCCAGGCTAACATTGTTGGACTTACAAATGTGCTCTTTGAACTCATTCGTATGTTGGGGACTTACCGTAGTGTTCCAGCTAATTCTTACGAGTTCTAGTCTGTCTTGGCATCTCTACTTTAGGTCTACGTTCCTTCTACATTTCTAGCCCTACCCTGCTGACTTCAGGCCCAGCACCAAATGCAGAAACTACAGCCTTAAATAGCCAACATAATCAGCTCCCACAACTGTGTGTGCCTAACCCTTGTAATGACTTCCCTGGTGGCTTAGATGGTAAGGCATTTGCCTACAATGTGGGAGACCTGGGTTCAATCCCTGGGTTGGGAAGATCCTCTGGAGAAGAAAATGGCAGCCCACTCCAGTACTTTTGCCTGGAAAATCCCATGGACTGCAAAGCCTAGTAGGCTACAGTCCATGGGGTCACAAAGAGTCAGACACACCTGAGCAACTAAACTTTCTTTCTTTCTAATCCTTGTAATATATTTCGAATCTATACCATGTGAAGTGGTTCTGTTTCTCTGAATAGTGAATGATAAAAATGGTATCTAACAAATGCTTACTAGACACAGGGCACTTTCTCAATATTTTGCCAATATTAATTTATTTAAACATCCACAATTTATTTGGAGAAGATGTGCATCACAATCTCTTGGGATATAAATCTCCATTTTCCCTGGTGGCTCAGATGGTAAAGCATCTGCCTGCAATGCGGGAGACCCTGGTTCGATCCCTGGGTTGGGAAGATCCCCTGGAGAAGGAAATGGCAACCCACTCCAGTACTCTTGCCTAGAAAATTCCATGGACTGAGGAGCCTGGTAGGGTACAGTCCATGGGGTCGCAAAGAGTCAGACACGACTGAGCGACTTCACTTTCACTTTTTATAGTATAGATGAGAAAATTTCCCAGAGAATTAAAGTAACTTGCTCCAAATCATATTGCCTGTAAGAGAGCAAGCCAGGAATTTAACCTGGATGTTTAGTAGGGTCAGTACACAATATGATGCTGCCTCGTTTGCAGAGTGTGAGGTTATTTAGATATCTTTAAAGTCTCTTTGGTTTTAACACTCTGTGACACAAGTCCTGTATTCAGGATAATGCATTTTCGAGTGCAATCTAAGAATTAGCTACATAGGAATTACCTGGGAAACTGGATAAAACACAGATCCTCTGATGTTCATAGATTTGTACAGGTACAGCAGAGGGAGGGATCTTGCTACTTAGAGTGTTTTCAGGTGATTTTGACATACACCAAGGTTTGAGAATGAATCACCCCCCTAGAAGAGTAATAGCATTTGGAATAATGAATATATGTGAAAGTGAAAGTCACTCAGTCGTGTCCACCTCTTTGTGACCCATGGACTATACGATCCATGGGATTCTCCAGGCCAGAATACTGGAGTGGCTAGCCTTTCCCTGCTCCAGGGGACCTTCCCAACCCAGGCAGCGAACCCAGGCCTACTGCATTGCAGGCAGTTTCTTTACCAGCTGAGCCACAAGGGAAGCCCAATGAATATATATGGGGTTTTGGTTTTGGAGTTTTTTGAGAAAGGAAAAGTGGAAATGAATCCATTCAAAGTAGCTTCTCCTCCGGGTCTACATTTAAGTGGGTCTACATTTAAGCCTCAGGTCTATCTATATCAAGAAACTCATGTGATGGAGTTTGCTAAGTCAGGAAGTTCTGGAAGGATCATCTCTGCTCCTTCCAGAAGCACCCCTGGAAACAGCTTCGGAGAGGCCTTCCATGAAGTAGAAGGTCATTAGCTGCTGGCGATGGGGCCAGGAAGCGGTGACAGCCGCAGTGGCCACAGAGTCAGCAGCGCCGAGCGCCATCTGCATCCTGTTTTGCTGCTCAGCCCAGGGTCACCCACCGCAAGTTGTTAATCAGAAGTCTCTCCCCGCTGGTAAGGGGATCATCGGCACTTATCTTCTGTGAGGAAGTCAGCCGTGCTGGTTGACAGTGGGTGGAGGCTCACTCCGGTGTCCATGACTATGAACGGCTTCTGGAGCCTGGACTCCGGGAAGCAGAGAAGCTATAGGCTGCACAAATTGGAGTCAGAAGAGGGCCGGATGGTGGAAAACCTCTTCACAGCTGCTTGTGGTCCTCATTAGCAGGCAGGCAGGTCTGATAACAAGGACCTCCTTCATGCAGTGATGCCTGGGGACACGCACATTCCTGTGCTAAAGCAGGGACCAGGCCCCTCAGCCTAATCTGGCCCCTCAGGTGTGGAGGGCAAGGGGCTTGTCTATACACTACCTCATTTGAGCTTCCCACCAATGCTGGGATGAATAATTTCAGGGAACTTCAAACCTGACTGAGGAAACCAGTAATAATGATTTCCTTTATTTTTTGCCAAACTTCTCTCACAAGATATAAGAAAAAAATGATCTTTTTAAAAAAGTATTTTACTTTTCCTAGATGTGATGGTATGAGGCAATTGTTAAGTTCCAGGTGCTGTGTTTGGCAAGTTGTTTATGTGGTATCATCTCAGTCTTAACAGTGCCCTCTCAAAAGTATCATCATTTTACAAAAGGGAAGACTGACACTGAGAAAGGTTATACAGCAGAATGTTAAATTATCTCACAAAGAATGTCATGAGACTTGGAGAAGGGGCTGGTACAATTACATGATGAGGATGGAGGCATAAACTAAAAAAATAAGCTGATTACTGCACGTATACCTTCTACCATCCTCCTGGTGGTGAATTTCCTAAGATCATTTCTCTCTGAGTCAGTTACATCACCATGCATAGAGCAAAAAGAAAAGACTCTTGCATACTTGACTTTGCAATCACTTTAAACCTAAAAGGTGACTTTTTCTTTCTTTATTTTGGCTATCACAGAGGTTTGCTTTCCTCAGCATTCCTGAGAAGACTTGACTTGTGGTTTCTCTATCCCCCATTGTTTTTGCTCCAGAAGAGGGAAGAAAAATATCTTCCTACTTCCTTTTATAATTCCTTTCAAGACCAATCCCAATAAAAGTCTCAGGTCAGATGCACATACCTATAAACACGAATTCTAGATTCTTCTGTTTTGGTAGAATTTTATGTCAGATTCCTACTAGGTACAAAAATTGCCTCTAGGTTCCGGCAGGTCACCGTGTAGTCAGGCATCCTCTCCCTTGGCTGGATTTTTTAACTCTATGGCATCCCATCACCCTAAAGCACTGTAACACTGGATAATTAGTTTATAAAAGTCACTGTAAATTGTTTGAGGACAGGAATTATATCTGTTTTCTTCATCCTAGGTTTCAGAGCTTTATAACCCACCCACCACCTAGCATATGGGTGGGTTTTCTCTACATACTGAGTGAATAAATAAACAAGTAACTGAATGAGTAAACAGATGAATGGATTCTTCACATTTCCTGGACAACCTGCCCACCACCTGTAAGAATTAATGCCATGTCTCCCGCCTGGTCTCCCTGCCTCTGGGTCTCTTCTCTGAGCCATTGCTGAGCCATGAGGTCAAGGTCAGTGTTCCCACACAACACTTTTCTTCAAGTGACAATTCTGCTAAAATATTCACTGGCTCCTTCTTGTTGGGCTTTGGATGAAAGGAAGATTAAGAATTAACTGTCATGGCTATAGGATCTTGTATCTTTGAATTCTTTTGCAAAACATTCTAGGGACTTGTAAGGAAAGTATATGCCTGGTACTGTGTGGAGACATTTTTCCCAGTTCTGATGGTAGGTAAGCATATCAAAAGAGCTAGTCTCCTTTATCTCCCCAACTCCAAATCTAAATCTCCAGTTAACCACTGCAATGGTGAGGAAAGGCCAGCCAGAACTTGCCTAAGATCAAGAGGAAGAAAGAATTTTCCCCAAACAGGCCTATCTATGTCTCTGGAAACATGGCCCATGTTTTGACTTATACAGAGTAATAAGCTTCCATAATTTGTCATTCCAGGCTCTCCATGGCCCAACTATATCAAAGACTGGAGTCAAACAAACGCAGAATTCCAAATCTCCCTCCACACATCCCTAAAATGAGCTCCCACATCTGGCCGGAATGGTCCTCTCAGTACCTTTCTGAGCACCAGCACATCCCTGTTTCCGCTTCTTAGTTCCTGACTCCCTCCCTGTCGGTGTCCCTTCCTTTGCAGTGGCCCCTTTGCCACTGTTTCTTCACAACCAGCTCAGTGCGTCCCTCCTCCTTGAGGGAAGGCTTCTTGAGCCCCAGCTTCTCCTCCTCACACATAGACAGTGAGGAACAGCGGGAGTCCCTTGCACTGTTTCTAGTCCATACCCCCAGTGCCTGGGAGAGTATGCATGGAGTCCAGAGAGAAGGACCTGGGGTCTACCCTTCTTTCTTGTAACAATTTGGCACACTCACTTACCTCCCCAAATTCCAATTTCTTCCTCTAAAAAATGGGAATAATTTTTACTTTGCAGAGTTTGATCAGTTAAGTGATTCCCTTACTTTACCTGACAGGCATTTACCAAAGGTTTTCTAGGTTCCAGATGCACAGTGACTGTATATAGTAGATGATTAATAGATGTTACTAAATATTGTTAAATACTTATTAAATGAATTTGTAGGACTTTTCTAGTTAGAGAAAAGAATTATCAGATTAAATATAGAATCTTTTCTACAGTCTTCTTTCCTTCTAACCTTTTTTTGAGTAGGTGCTAGACACAAAAGAAGAGAAATGGAAACAGAATTTGATTTAACATTTTATGTTCAATACCTCATCCACTATCCATATCCATGTGTATCCTTTAGGATTTCTGCTCAGTGCACAACAAATATCTAGAATTAAAAAAAGGCATGAGTTTTTCAAGCTTTTGCATCACTAACGTGACATTTGCCAGTTAAAATTTTATTAAGCCAGTCTCAATATTTAAGTGGTGAAGGAAATGGCAACCCACTCCAGTATTCTTCCCTGGAGAATCCTGTGGACAGAGGAGCCTGGTGGGCTGCTGTTCATGGGGTCACACAGAGTCGGACACGACTGAAGCGACTTAGCATGCATGCATGCATTGGAGAAGGAAATGGAAACCCACTCCAGTATTCTTGCCTGGAGAATCCCAGGGACAGAGGAGCCTGGTGGGCTGCCGTCTATGGGATACATAGAGTTGGACATGACTGAAGCGACTTAGCAGCAGCAGCAATATTTAAGATGAGACTTGTGAAGGACATGGTAATTTTCTTGAAATACACAAAGTCTCTCATAAAAAATTAATTGTCTGTGTGTCCTCAGGGGGAAAGGAGATGGATTTCTTCCAGGATAGAGTAAGAGGAGTCAGCACATTCCTTTAGAGGTATGTTTGTGTGTGCATGTGTGGTTGCTGGTAGGGGCCACTGAAGTAACAGTGTGAGGTGCAGACTATTGTGATTCTGGCAGAAACCAAGACTGAGCAGCAGAAAATCCCTACACTTCTCATTCAGTAATGCGGTTTTGTTGACTGCATTTTTGCTGCTATTGTTTTGGTTGTTTCTTTTTTGTTGTTGATGTTTTTGGTTCACCAATGTGGTAGAATTTTTTTTCAGTATGTTAATGGTATTTTGGGCTTCCCTAGTGGCTTTCCTTGGAGAAGGCAACGTCACCCCACTTCAGTATGCTTGCCTGGAAAATCCCATGGACGAAGGAGCCTGGTAGGCTGCAGTCCATGGGGTCGCTGAGAGTTGGACATGACTCAGTGACTTCACTTTCACTTTTCTCTTTCATGCATTGGAGAAGGAAACGGCAACCCACTCCAGTGTTCTTGCCTGGAGAATCCCAGGGACGGGGGTGCCTGGTGGGCTGCCATCTCTGGGGTCGCACAGAGTCAGACACGACTGAAGCGACTTAGCAGCAGCAGCAGCAGTGGCTTCTCTAGTGGCTCAGATGGTAAAGCGTCTGTCTGAAATGCAGAAGACCCTGGTTCGATCCCTGGGTTGGGAAGATCCCCTGGAGAAGTAAATGGCACCCCACTCCAGTACTCTTGCCTGGAAAATCCCATGGACTGTGGAGCCTGGTAGGCTACCATCCATGGGGTCGCAAAGAGGCGGACACGGCTGAGCGCCTTCACTTTCTTTCACTTTCAATGGTGTTTTATATATATATATACTTAAATTGCAGTAGAGCTGATTTATAGTGTTGTGCTAGTTTCTGCTCTATAGCAGTGATTATGCATACATATAGTTATACATACATTATATACATATGGGCTTCCTAGGTGGCTCAGTGATAAAGAGTCTGCCTGCAATACAGGAGACATGGGTTTGATTCCTGGATCAGGAAGATCCCCTGAAGAAGGAGATGGCAACCCACTCCACTATTCTCGCCTAGGAAATCCCATGGACAAAGGAGCCTGGCAGGCTACAGTTCGTGGGGCTGCAAAAGAGTTGGACATGACTGAGCAACTAATCAACAACATATGTGTGTGTGTGTGTGTGTGTGTGTGTATAGATATACACACACTTATATCCTACGCCAGGGGATCTTCCCAATCTAGGGATTGAACTCACATATCCTGCATTGCTGAGTGGATTCTTTACTACTAGCATTTGATTCCTGGATCAGGAAGATCCCCTGAAGAAGGAGATGGCAACCCACTCCACTATTCTCGCCTAGGAAATCCCATGGACAAAGGAGCCTGGCAGGCTACAGTTCGTGGGGCTGCAAAAGAGTTGGACATGACTGAGCAACTAATCAACAACATATGTGTGTGTGTGTGTGTGTGTGTGTGTATAGATATACACACACTTATATCCTACGCCAGGGGATCTTCCCAATCTAGGGATTGAACTCACATATCCTGCATTGCTGAGTGGATTCTTTACTACTAGCACCAGCAGGGAAATTCCATGTACAGAGGAAACTGGTAAGCCACAGTCTATGGGGTTTCAAAAGAGACACAACTGAGCAACTAAAGAACAATGTATATAAAGTATACATAGACATAGATATATAACTGAATATATATATAAAACTGAATATATACATATATTCTTTTCCATTATGGTTTATTACAGAATATTGAGTATAGTTCCCTGTGCTATACATGACTCCATTTTTAATTGAGAAAAACCCACTCTCCTTGAACCATCTCCAGTCTTCCCCCAAGCATATTCACACATGCTCGCACACGCACACATATACACATCACACAACTGATATTTATTCTTGAGATCAGATCTTATTTTAATAGATCTCTTGTAAGAGGAACTGCCAGCCTCCGCCTTCACAAGGAGATGTAAAAAGAGAAACTCCAAAAGGCTACCACACCCAACTTCCCCCAGGGATCCAACACCTATCATGTGCCTGCCTGTCTATGAAATTTGGCTGATGACCAATATTAGCGAGGGTTTGAGGTGCTATGACCGCAGGCTTAACATTTCAGTCATTTTATATCAGGAAAGAGCAAAGAATCTGGGGTTGGGGATTCCCTTCCTTCAATAAGAGATAAGATTTCCTAAAAGGAAGTGGAATGAAAAGTGGAAATTTTTGGATCTCGACCCTTGAACTATGAGGCATTTGACTGAGGGAAGAGGAAACTCTTGAACCTGAAGATAAAGGATCCAGAATGAAAGTCTGAAAAGTGGCCTCAGAGGATCTCTTCACGAGTTTTTAGGATCCTTCATTTTTGAGATTTAAGGCAATATTCAAGTTTGCTGCAATTATACTTTCTTCCTTCTATATAATAATTATCTTCCCAAATCACTGAAACATTTTATTTAAAAAATTGTATGCAATCATAGACCCAGAGACACTGGTCTTGAAAAGATGAAGGAACAAGGTGGCAAGAGAGACAAGGAAAGCCATGTGCTCCACGTCTCCTTTCTCCCTTCTGCACATGTGCCTCCTGTGTGTTCCAGCAGAAAGTAGGCTGGTAGACGGAAGAACATGCCACAGCCTACCAAGAGACGGAGTCTGCTCGGCAACCTTGAATCTGGGATACCTTTATGATTTGCTTTGACCAATAACAATGGGGCAGAAATGATGTGCTATTTTCAAGATTAGGCCTTTCGCCCCCTTGGAAGACTGTCGGGAGACCACCACTTAAGAACCCCAGCTTATCCTAGTGAAGAAAGAGTGACCACATGGAAGAGAACTGAGGAGCTCCAGACTCTGACAGCACTGACTGCCAGACACAAGAGTGATGCCAACTTGCCTCTTCCAGCCCAGTCAAGGGACCCCAGGAGGGGCCAGCAGAGCAACTCCCCAACCAATACTCACAATCATAACAAGCAATGATTCTATCTTGTTTCAAGCCACTAAGCTTTGGGGATACTTATTAAGCATCAGCCCATTTACTGGAGCATGAACTCTAGGTGATGTCCAGAGGGGCTGAAGGGCAACCATAGCAAAGCCAGAAGAAACCAGAGAGTTCCCCAGTTCCAGGGAGCCCTCCAGAGAGGGCAGAGCCATGAGCAAAGAGAGGGAGAGACCTTTGCTTTCCCATACAGAGAATGCTGCTCTCTGAAAGGAGAGGGACAGTGACTCAACAGATGCCTAGTATAAGAAGCAACCTTCTATCAAAGCTGTCTCAGAATGGAATGGACTACTTTAAGAGGTGCCGAGTTCAACAACAATAAGAGTATTCAAGAATGGGCAAGAGATCAAAAGGCAGAACTTCACCACTATGAAGTTGGCTCTCGGAGGTCACTTAAAACACCAAGCATCGTATCAGTTTCTTTAAATCCTATTTGAGAAGACACAGTATGTGCATAATTATGTCAAAACATCTCATAATTTTAAAGAGGCTCTGGTTTATCGAAAGGAGCAGTAAAATGCATATGAGCTAGACAGTTTCTCTGTGTGCAGAGTTTATCGGCATGAATCTACCAGGCTGGTAAAAGTACACAGACATATCCACAATAGGCACCAGAGGGCTGTGAGAATGGATTACTGGAAAAACATTCAGCTCAAAAATGAGGCCTCTGGGCAGAGATTGCATCTTTTTGAATCTCTTTTTGGGGCCAGCCCCTGTTGTTACCATTAAGTGAATTTGCAACTTGATCATAACAATGGCAACAGCCAATACTAATAACGGTAATAAGCACCACTGCAACTCTCTGCTGGCCTCTTAACTGCTTGCAACAAATCTGTCGCTGAGATGAGTTGTCTCCTCTCCCTTCAGAAAGGGTTCTTGAAATGCCTAGGGATATGTTTGGCTACAGAGCAAAGAGTTGCTTGCTTTCAGGGGCAGTAGACCGTCATGAAATTTCCTTGTAAGAAAGGTTGCAGACTTGATGTATGCTCATTACACTGACTTTCTCTGACATTCTGAGGGGAAATTAAACCTTGGGACATGCTTATCAAAGGCTGTGCTGATTTTCCTTTTTAAAGAAATACAGTGTGACTACTCAGACTAAGTTTACTCCTGAATTTCCTATCACCACCCCCACTGGGGTGAAGAGGGCTTTGAAGTAGCAAACACTTGGAAAAGAACAATCAAAAATTGAATCAGCAGATTCTTGAGGTTTTAACTGCATATATGAGAACCACATTTCAAGCAAATGTAAAGGAATGCAGTGAACATATTGCCAAGGGAAAACAAGTGGCTGGTAAGAAGCATGCCTGGTGGCTTAGATGGTAAAGAATCTGCCTGCGATGCAGGAGACCAGAGTTCGATCCCTGGATCAGGAAGATGCCCTGGAGAAGGAAATAGCAACCCACTCCAGTATTCTTGCCTGGAAAATCCCATGGACAGAGAAGCCTGGATGGCTGCAGTCCATGGGGTGGCAAAGAGATACGACTGAGTGACAAACTCACAAACACAAGAAGCGTGCAATGAGACCTCTTCAAAGGAACGAAACCTCAGGAGAACAAAGATGCAAGGCCTTTCCTTGAGAAATAGAGCCTTTCACCCAGAGGGCAGTTAGTTGTCTCCTCTTTCAATCTGAACCTCATCTAAGAGGAAATCTCTCAACCAGAATCATCACATCCTTACCTTGGAATTGACCTGAGAGAGGAGAGACACTTCAGGAGCAACTGAAAGTCATTGTCCTAGTCCAGCTGCCAGGTCTCTGGGTGACCATCTGCAAACCACTTCTCTTTCAGAATCTTGGACTGTGTGTCTAAAGTGAAATATTTCCTTCCAGATTTATGAATTGGTGAAGTCTGTGCATCACATCCTCTCAACTTCATTCTGTCTTGCCAAGCATTCTAGGAGACGCATGCTGAGTGAATCCAGTTTTGTGTTTGGTGATGGGCCATTTAGACGATGAAATTAGACAAAGCATGCTGCCCCCTCCCCCAGAAACCATGTGAGGAGTTAGCTGTTATCCGCTGTTACTACCTTCACTGTCACTCTGAAAGGAATTTTTCTATTTCACGCTGGAAGCAGGGACTTGGAGGAGCCAATGAGAGGATGGCCAAGCTTTAACAGGGAGAACTGTTGGGTTACAATGGTCCAAGCTTGGGATATGACGTATAATTTCAGGTATGTCAGAATCATATGAACCACTCAAGGAGGGCAGCTGAGCTATGATTAAGAAAGCGTGGTTTCATATTTGTGTTTCTTACCTGGGAAGGGCTAAAGGAATCATTCAGGCTCCTCAGAGTCCTGAATTGTAACACAGAATTGGGAAGGCAGGGAACTGGGAGTTGGAATTTAGCAAGAAACGGGGATTATTGTGGTGTCGTGGCACTTTTAGTTAGAAAACCGACCCAGAAAGTCAGCCCGGAAGGAGAGGCATATCAGAGATCAACCCAAGGGAGGTGTACCAGTCAATGTGATGGCAATGATGGTGGTCTGGGTACCCTGAAGATCAGGATTTAGTTCTAGTTCTGTTGGGCACATGCACATCTCTGAGCTTACTTTCTACATTTATAAATTTAGAATAATAATCCTAATCCTGTTTCTCTCTTGGGATCATGTTGTAAAGTTTACATGAAGACGCGAGTGGGAAAGTACTTTGTCAACTAAAAAATGTTATGAAATGATAATTATAAGACATGACTGTTGCTCCAAGTTTCTCTGATTTGAAGTATTTCTGATGAGAAACCAGTAGTAATTCTTATAATTGTTCCTTTCTTTGTGTGTAACATCCCCACCTCAACTCCAACCAGCTGCTTTTAAGGTTTTTTTTTTATTGCTTGCTTAACACAACATTAGTTTATAATGATTTTATTACAGTACACTCTGACTGTGGTGTGGGGTGTGTGTTTATCCTGCTTGAAGTACCCTGAGCTTTTTATGTCTGTGGGTTTATATTTTTCATGTCACTTAAATTAAAAGTAGATCCCTTGATATTAGATCATAGGACAAGTGTCCCTGAGACTGTTTTTTTCCCCAAGCATTTTATCTATATGTGCTTCCATTCATATAATCTGTGTTGTTCTGTCTTCAAGTTTATTGGCCTTTTTTCTTTCTTTTTTGCTGTATCACACAGTTGCTCCCCAAATGGAGATTGAACCCATACCCTTGGCAATGAAAGCAGAGTCCTAACCACTGGACAACCAGGGAATTTCCTATTAGCCATTCTTATGCACTAATTGATGTTAACCTCATAATTTTAAAATTTCAGATTATGTAACTTTTAATTCTAGAACTTCCATTTGGTTCTGTCTCAAGCATCTCTTTCTTAAGATTTCCTATTTTTGGCCTATTATGTTAATATATTTTCCTTTACATTCTTGAATATAATTATAATAGCTGTTTTAAAGTTCTTGTTTGCAAATTTCATCACCTTTCTCATTTCTTGGTTGTCTTCTATTTTTCTGATTTCTATTTTGATTGCATATCAGGTATTTATGCTCATTTACATATTTAGTAAACTGTATTCTATGGCTGACATTACAGGTACTATATTTTTGAAGGAATTTGTCTTTATTCATAATAGAGTTCAGTGCTTTCATACAGCAGGCATTAAAGTTGCTCATGGACCAACACAGTCCTTTCAAGATTACTTTAGAAACTTCTAAAAAGTTGGTCTAAAGTGACTATTACTCTATGGTGGGCTAGTTCTATTCCTATTCCTAAGGTGTTGCCTTTATATGGATTTTGTTGAATATCTGAGATTTTCAGCAAAGTCTCTCTTCTGTGG
>SJXQ01005640.1:360610-470105 GCA_006408695.1 Aepyceros melampus
TGAAGCCTGGCTTGGAGAATTTCAAGCATTACTTGACTAGTGTGTGAGATAATTAGTCTAGATTTATACTAATTTATTAAAAGAGAGCTGGTGTGGTGTCTGTTCCTCTATCAGTACAGGAAGCTGAAATTCCAACATACAGATGATGTGGCTACTTGGTACAAAGTGCTGTGTTAGTCTTTGAGACTTCACAGATAAACACATAGCCTAGGCCCTCACTGTCTTATGGAAAAGATAGACAAATAAATTGAATGACACTAGGGAGTTTTAGTAGAGAAATGTACTGTCATAGAAATTCAATGGAGGGGACATTTAACTGAAGAAGTCAGGAAAGACTTCCCAGAGGAGATGGCATTTAAACAAGGAATTTCTGGTTTAAGAGTAGAAAGATACATTAAGCAAATGAACAAAGAAAAAAGAGTGTATTTAATTAGAAAATACTAGATTGCTGTTATATAAGTTGTATGGATGTGAAGGAAAACTGTTACTATGTGGAACTAGAAAAATAATCTCCAGTTCTTAAAAGTCCATGAACATTTCATTGAGTAGATCAGCCTATCCTATATAGGAAACCACAGCATCATAATAACAGAAAGCAAGGTGTCTGTGGGACTTGTCCATAGTTTACTGAGAATTTTGGGTAAGTTTATTGTAAACTTCAGAGGTTTCTTTTCTTTTAATTTAAAAAATATGACAATGTCAGAACCTGCCTTATTATATCAATGATGATTAGTTAATGTTTGCAAAACATTCAGCTCAGTGGCTGGCATTTACGTGTTCAAAATGAGAGCTACTTATGTTTTTGTTGTTATTTTGTAGGCAAATTTAACAAGAGTTAGTTTGTGGTGGGTTACTTTGTGAATAGGTATGTATTTTTAGAAAAATAAATGCTGTTGGTTGAATGAGGAATAAACTACACATAGGAGAATGGAATGGCAACCCACTCCAGTATTCTTGCCTAGAAAATTCCATGGACAGAGCAGCCTGGAGGGCTACAGTCTATGGGGTCATAAAGAGTTGGACTGGAGGAGGAAATGGCAACCCACTCCAGTATTCTTGCCTGGAGAATCCCATGGATGGGGGAGCCTGGCAGGCTACAGTCAATGGGGTCGCAAGAGTCGGACACGACTGAATGACTAAGCACAGCACAGGAGAATGACTGGGTAAAGAAAAGAATGAACAGAACATGGAGCGGGCTGGAAAGTATGCTCAGTAGAGGCCAAGGAGGTTCCTCTTCCATGGATGAAAACATGGCATAGTCAGGCTCTGAAGCTGTGGGCAACTGCTTAGATCCTGTTAGAGTGTGTTTTACCTGCATCTGTTCTGGAGCAGAGGTGCTCAATGATAGTAAGAAATCCTGAGACTCTGAGGCATCATTGCCAGAGGTGATAGGCTCATGTGTTCATTTAAAATCATTGCTGAAATTGTGAGCATTCTGCTATTTGTGAAGGGTCACATTTTTCCAAATGACTACAACAATATATATGATCCACACATTCTTCCTACAATGTTGACGTTGTACCCATTAAGTCTGAGTGGGCTTATTACTAGAGTGGAAATGAGTTTGGGACTTTTGAGCCGAGGCCTTAAAAGGCAATATGGGTGACATCTGGTCCTCTTGGGACATGTTCATTTGTAACTCAATCACCACGAATTGCCAGAGGTGATAGGCTCATGTGTTCATTTAAAATCATTGCTGAAGTTGTGAGCATTCTGCTATTTGTGAAGGGTCACATTTTTCCAAATGACTACAACAATATATATGATCCACACATTCTTCCTACAACGTTGACGTTGTACCCATTAAGTGTGAGTGGGCTTATTACTAGAGTGGAAATGAGTTTGGGACTTTTGAGCCGAGGCCTTAAAAGGCAATATGGGTGACATCTGGTCCTCTTGGGACATGTTCATTTGTAACTCAATCACCACGCCATGAGGAAGCAAACAGACCACGGGGGAGGACATGTAGAGGCTTTGTGGATGACAACTGCAGCTGTCATGTCATAGTCACTATTGACCTCTGGTCATGCAAGTGCCTCAGGCCTGCAGGGATTCTGATCCCCAGTCTATAAACTGACTCAGCTCCCTATGAGGAGCAGATGTGAGCTGTCTCTTCCAGGCCCTGCCCAAATGCTGACCTATGAGCCAAACAAACCAATGTTGTTTTAAACCACCAGATTTGAGGTGGTTTGTTAAGTAATGATAGCATATTTTGTCTCTTTAACAGTATATTGCATACTTTGGAATACTATTGTGTCTTTTCTCCCTTTAACAGTTACTAATAGCACAACTTTTAGCATTTCAAGATTCTCAATTAAAAAAAAAAACAATTATTTAACAGGATCCTCATCTTCACAAAAAAATGTAAAGATGCACAAAACTAGAAATGTTCACTGATAAGGAGAAAGTCTAGCAGAAGCTATTGTACCAATGACTTTGGGTAGTTTGTTCTAAGACTATTCCCTGCCTGTAAAAAACTGAAAAGATTTCCTGAAATCGGAGTCTAGCTCCCACAGCAATTATTTTGACAATATATTTTCCTTTTACCTGTGATAACACATTTACTATCTACTGAGGTATAGTTTGTATTTTAAAAACTAGAAAATTATGCCTCTCTTGATGTCGACAAAACCAGGTAAGCTTAAGTAATTGGGAAAACAGGCATCTTTTAAAATCATTTCTGCCAGAAAGATGATAATGGGAATTCATGTACACTTGTGACGTATTCATGTCAATGATGTCTAGCAGAAGCTATTGTACCAATGACTTTGGGTAGTTTGTTCTAAGACTATTCCCTGCCTGTAAAAAACTGAAAAGGTTTCCTGAAATCGGAGTCTAGCTCCCACAGCAATTATTTTGACAATATATTTTCCTTTTACCTGTGATAATACATTTACTATCTACTGAGGTATAGTTTGTATTTTAAAAACTAGAAAATTATGCCTCTCTTGATGTCGACAAAACCAGGTAAGCTTAAGTAATTGGGAAAACAGGCATCTTTTAAAATCATTTCTGCCAGAAAGATGATAATGGGAATTCATGTACACTTGTGACGTATTCATGTCAATGTAGGGCAAAACCAATACAGTATTGTAAAGTAAAAAAATAAAATAAAATAAAAATATTAAAAAAATAAAAATAAAATAAAATAAAATCATTTCTGCCAATTTTTCTCCTCTCCTTTCCACTTCTCCACACTTCTCTACACAGCTCCTTGCACACATTCTCAAATGTGGTCACAAGAGTTGTCAATAACAACCCAAGATTAAGCTTTGCAGGGAGACATACATTCAGAAAATTGAAGCTCAGAACACCTCTAGAAGTTGGTTCCATTCTCCCTGCGGCTGACTCATCTTGGAGAGAGCACACTGCTCAGGGTTTGGGTGCGTGTCTGCATGCTCAGTCCTGTAGGACTTTTTGCGAGTCTGTGGACTGTAACCTACCAGGCTCCTCTGTCCATGGGATTGTCCAGGCAAGAATACTGGAGAGGCGTGCCATTTTCTACTACAAGGGATCTTCCCAACCCAGGAATTGAACTGTGTCTCTGATGTGTCCTGCATTGGCAGGTGCCTTCTTTACAACTAGAGCCACTTGGGAAACCCTAGTGGTTTTGAGATGGTTTGAGATGACAGTAAATCTCCCAGCAGCCTGGGCAGCCCTTGCTAAGACCTTACAAATGGGAAGGACCATGGGAATTATTGAGAAATCACAGATAGATACAATAAACACTTTTTTTCCAGGACACATTCATCTAATGGATGATCTGATGGTGAGGGTTAGACTCAGGCCTGTCTCCTAGGGCTGTTCTCTTTGACTACATCCACCCATTATAAGAGGTCTCCAGAGCCATAGATAACAAGTTGTCTTGGTTTCGGTTTCCCAAGAAGCTGACCCTCAGACAAAGAATATGATAGCAAAGTACTTTGATGGAGTGAGGTAAGAAATACTCAAGAGAGGAAGAAGGAAATAAGCCAAAAAAAGGGCAGTTAATGTAGGATGCATTATCAAGTCAGTTATTATTGTGGGTGATCAGAGCTTTATCCTGTTGGGAAAATGCTGGGATTCAACATAGGACACACATTTTAGAGTTATTGCACAAAAAGAACCAGAGAGCTGGGTTCTTTATACACCAACTCCACCCAGTTATTGTTTGAGGGCTGTTTAGGGGATGGGGAGATGCATTTATTCTAGCACTTCCAGCTGCCTTCATTGAGCAAAGCAGGCTTCAGTGGCCAAAGAAGTTTCTTAATCATAGAAACCCAAGTGCTGATAGTTGTGAGACTCTCAGCTGATACAGTGTCAGCAAGGGGATCAAACCAGTTCATCCTAAAAGAGATCAACCCTGAATTTTCACTGGAAGGACTGATGTTGAAGCTCAAGCTCCAATACTTTGGCCACCTGATGCGAAGAGCCAACTTTTTGTAAAAGACCCTGATGCTGTGAAAGATTGAGGGCAAGAGGAGAAGGGAGCAACAGAGGATGAGATGTTTGGATGGCATCACTAACTCATGAGTTTGAGCAAACATCAGAAGATAGTGAAGGACAGGGAAGCTTGGTGTGCTGCAGTTCACGGGGTTACAAAGAATCAGACATGACTTAGGGACTGAATAACAGCGGATACAGAAGGCAAGAGAATATTTTCAGGCTCCTGACAGTGTCTGCGACATGTGTGTGTCATGTCCATGGTCAGATCTGGGAGCTAGTACATGGCTTATTTGTTTAGGGATTGGGGGTCTTGGCTCCTCACTTCAGTATATTTAAGTTTTTAGTTTCTAGAACTGAATACCATTTTGAGACTTGGGGAAGTGTTTCTGGAGACAGCAACCACAAAATGAAAGGTTTGTGAAGCAGACCAAGTTGGATGATGGAGTGCTGCAGTTCATGGGGTTACAAAGAATCAGACATGACTTAGGGACTGAACAACAGCGGATACAGAAGGCAAGAGAATATTTTCAGGCTCCTGACAGTGTCTGCGACATGTGTGTGTCATGTCCATGGTCAGATCTGGGAGCTAGTACATGGCTTATTTGTTTAGGGATTGGGGGTCTTGGCTCCTCACTTCAGTATATTTAAGTTTTTAGTTTCTAGAACTGAATACCATTTTGAGACTTGGGGAAGTGTTTCTGGAGACAGCAACCACAAAATGAAAGGTTTGTAAAGCAGACCAAGTTGGATGATGGCTCTGGGTTTATTTAGTTTGTTTACCCTGCAGAAGAGAAGGTTGAAATGGAGCTTAATTTTAATCCTCTGAATCAAATCATTTTCTAAATTCTGTTAATTCTACATCCAACTTCCTTTTTCCCACAGGGCTTTGCCTAGCCTCTCAATATTTATCACCTAAACCAGTCATTTTCAACATTATTAAAGCTAATGCTTTCTTTCCTAAAAAATAAATAAAATAAAAATATTTGTGTATAGACTTTTTAGTATATGGAAATGAAAATTATAGAAAATATAATCTATCAAAATGTATCATTCCACAAACATAAAAATAATATACTGAATTTAAAACAGAGAAAAAAAGAAAGGTAGTTTATAACAAAATAATATCATATTTCAATAAACTAGTGTATGTGATCAAGCAGTCAAATGCTTGTGTCTCTTCATAATTTGAGTGTCATAGTTATCAATGCAGACCAGTTCCCAGATGGTACTACTGGTAAAGAACACAGCTGTCAATTCAGGATACAGAAGAGACACGGGTTCAATCCCTGGAATTGGAAGATCCTATGGAGAAGGAAATGGCACCCCATGCCAGTATTCTTGCCTGGATAATCCCATGGACAGAAGAGCCTGGTGGGCTACAGTCCATGGATCGCAAAGAGTTGGACACGACTGAATCGACTTAACAAGCATGCACTCAGAGTTGTGTTGTACTAGGACTCAACTATCATTAGTAGCATGTATGTAGATTCAGTTCAGTTCAAACGTTCAGTCGTGTCCGACTCTGTGCGACCCCATGAATCGCAGCACGCCAGGCCTCCCTGTCTATCACCAACTCCCAGAGTTCACTCAGACTCACATCCATCAAGTCATTGATGCCATCCAGCCATCTCATCCTCTGTCGTCCCCTTCTCCTCCTGCCCCTAATCCCTCCCAGCATCAGAGTTTTTTCCTTAGTCGGCAAAATAATGTCTCTGCTTTTCAATATGCTATCTAGGTTAGTCATAACTTTTCTTCCAAGGAGTAAGAGTCTTTTAATTTCATGGCTGCAGTCACCATCTGCAGTGATTTTGGAGTCCAAAAAAATAAAGGCTAACACTGTTTCCACTGTTTCCCCATCTCTCCTGCTGACTTAGTCTCTGAAGCTGGTGCTAGCATCAGTGATAACCAGGAAGTCTCTTGTCTACATGTTTGTGGATGTTTTGACCCTCTCTGTGATCCCTCGGTCTGCCTGCTAAGGTATACAGGACTGTGGGCTGCTTGTGGGCCTGGTGTGAACTGAAGTGGTGGTAGACAGGATCATATGAAGGATGGTAAATGAAAGTGTTAAACCACAAGGTTGACAACTTCTTCCTGGAAGGGCCCTAAGAAACAACACTCCTCCGGGTTCCTCAGGGATAGTTGGCGCCCAGAAGTTAAAGAGCTTCTGACACTGGGAATCACCTCCTTATTCTTGGCACCTGTCAGCACAGGCCTTCTCTCAGTCTGTCAGACTTATTCATCCAAATGTCCCTGATGGCTGAGGAGAATGAATCTGGACACCCCACATGGAGGTGGGAATAAATGTAGAGTGGGGGGCAGGAACTGAGGAAATATAGACATTTAGATTAAAGTAACATGCTGCACACATAAAATTTCTTTGAAGTCTCATACTTTACATTTAAAAATATATACTTTTATACAGCACAGCACATCATAGTGTTTGTTTTTTATACATATTAGGCATCTATACATACCTATGAATATAGGTATGTGGTGTATATAGGTATATAGCGTATGTGGTGGTTCAAGTTTAGGCCCGGGAATGCCAACTCAGGTGTTAAGACACCTCTGGCCCTGATGAGAGTATTTAATGTGGGTCATGGAAGACAATCAGGGTCTGCAGTCATAGGCTTCTGCAGCCAGTATATGTTCCTCTGAGTAGACTTCTTTATGACCTACTCCTCACTCTGCACTTCTAGATGGAAGCAGCTACCTGCAACCTGTTCAGCTTCCAAAACTTGACTGAAACTGCATCCTCAAATGTTAGCATAAGCCCCATACACCCATATGCTGCTGTTAAGTCACTTCAGTCGTGTCCGATTCTGTGTGACCCCATAGACGGCAGCCCACCAGGCTCCCCCGTCCCTGGGATTCTCCAGGCAAGAACACTGGAGTGGGTTGCCATTTCCTTCTCCAATGCATGAAAGTGAGAAGTGAAAGTGAAGTCGCTCAGTCATGTCCGACTCTTAGCGACCCCATGGACTGCAGCCTAGCAGGCTCCTCCACCCATGGGATTTTCCAGGCAAGAGTATTGGAGTGGGGTGCCATTGCCTTTGCCAACACCCATATGCTAGTCTTCATTTTACTTAGCCGAATTTAACACTGCACTGCTTCTCAGCTCATTGCCTTGATCCCTTTGATACCTTACTATCCTGTTTTCCCTCCTACCTCTCTGGTTTCTTACTTATCTTTTTCTACTTGCCCATTCTCTTCTAGGTGACCTTTAAAACCATGCCCAAGGTAAAATACTAAGCATCTCTTCTTTCCCCTCTATACATTTTTCCTTAACTGCATCCACATACCTGTATTGTATTAACACCTATTCACAAATGACTATATTTTCCCTCTATATTTCTTCAGAGAACTCCTCTATTTATATAGTTTCTTGCTTTACATACTATGTTTGTTTTGATGATTCAAAGGCAGTGGCTCTTCTGGGTCATGAGAACCTATTGTTACATTTTGAAGATTTTTTAAGCTGGTTATTAAAGGCTTAGTAGCTTGAAATCAGGTGTGATGGAAGTATCTACACTATGAAAATCAGAAAATGCTACAAGTCAGGGCTCCCCATCTATTGTTTCTCCCCCTGAGATATGGCTTACAGAGCACTCCTCCCATAAGCATCTTTTTAACTCAACATTTCAGTACTGTTATATTAACATCCCTTCCCTCAAACCTGGTTCTGGTCCAGCATTTCCACAATACCAAGGGGAATCACCATCCATCAAGTTGCCCTGATTGAACATTAGAGACAACCTTGATAACATTCTCCCTAACTTCTTCATTTCTACTTATTTCTCTGATTAATTCTTTCAATTCTATTCTGTTAAGATATAATTTTCATGTGATAAAATGTAACCATTTTAATCATATAGTTTGATGAGTTTTTGATAGTGATATACACATTTGAAACACTAAACACTACCCCTTTTAAGAAATAGAGTATTTCAGCACCAAAAAAAGTAAGTTTTTTCATCCACCTTCACAACTGGCCTCAGGTAACCATTGATCTGCTTTCTACAATTATAGATTAGTTTTACATATTCTAAATTTTTATAAAAATAGAATATGGAAATACACTCTTTCGTATATGGCTCCTTTTGATAGGTATAAATGTTTTAGATTAATCCATGTTTTGCATCTATCTGCAATTTATTTATTTTTAATTTTATTTATTTATTTACTTTTAGCTGTGCTGGGTCTTTGTTGCTGCCTAGGCTTTTCTCTATTTCAGTGATCAGGGGCTGCTGTCTAACTGCGGTACGTGGGCTTCTCACTGAGGTGGCTTCTCTAGTTGTGGAGCGCAGGCTGTGGAGCACGTGGGCTCCAGCAGCTGCAGTGTGGGCTCAGTAGCTGCGGCTCCCGGGCTCTAGAGCACAGGCTCAATATTTGTGGCCCATGGGCTTATTTCGGAGAAGGCAGTGGCACCCACTCTAGTACTCTTGCCTGGAAATCCCATGGACGGGTCGCTAAGAGTCGGACACGACTGAGCAGCTTCACTTTCACTTTTCACTTTCATGACTTGGAGAAGGAAATGGCAACCCACTCCAGTGTTCTTGCCCGGAGAATCCCAGGGACGGGGGAGCCTGGTGGGCTGCCGTCTACGGGGTCACATAGAATCGGGCACGACTGAAGTGACTTAGCATGGGCTTATTTGCTCTGTGGCACGTGGGATCATCCCAGACCAGGGATTGAACCTGTGTCTCCTGAATTGGCAGGTAAATTCTTTACTATTGATCCACCAGGGAAGCCTTATTTCTTTTTATTTCTAAATATTTTCCCACCATGTGTATGTACTGCAATTTTTTTATTCCCTTTTCTTGCTAATGTCTATCTAGATTGTTACCAGCTTTTATTTAATGTAAATAACTATTCTTTAAAGATTTGTACACATTTTACAGAATATGTTTAAGCCTGTCATGGGTATATGTTTTCATTGTTCTTAGAATTCCAGATACCATAAGGCTCTGTATCTCCTGAATTGGCAGGTAAATTCTTTACTATTGATCCACCAGGAAAGCCTTATTTCTTTTTATTTCTAAATATTTTCCCACCATGTGTATGTACTGCAATTTTTTTATTCCCTTTTCTTGCTAATGTCTATCTAGATTGTTACCAGCTTTTATTTAATGTAAATAACTATTCTTTAAAGATTTGTACACATTTTACAGAATATGTTTAAGCCTGTCATGGGTATATGTTTTCATTGTTCTTAGAATTCCAGATACCATAAGGCTCTGTTTGGCAGACAGGATTTAAATGATGCTGCCGGTGTTTTCTTTTAATGTCTTTGTCTAGCGGCAGAGCAATGTATTATTGCCTTCTCTAGTCTCTGAATGTATAGAATTGTTATTTTTTCTTCCTTAGATGTTTGAAAGAATTCCCCAGAGAAGTCTCATAGATTGACACTTAACTTCCAGGAAGAGTCATTTGCTTTGTGGTGATTAGGCACCCCGGACTTTGGATTGATTGGGGAACTGTTTACATTTGATCCATTCCACTCTCCCAAAATCTTCTCAGATTCCTAGAATCAGCTTCCTGACCTTGACCAGCTTCTTTCAGTGCTGAGGTGGAGAAAGGAGACTCATTTCAGCACATTCAGTAGCCCTATTAGAGTTTTATTATGTTTGTTTACCTCTTCAGCAACATTTGGCTTTCTTGGCCAGTTTCTGAACTGCACTCTGGACTAGGGTCTCCTAGAAATAAGATGTTAGCAATCCCATGGACCCGGCGTTTTTGCAACTGTCCCTGTCAGAGGCTACCCAGAGACAGAGGGCAGAAGTGGCATCACTTCTTTCCTTCAACCCTCAGTTTAACCAAGGTGAAGAAGGTCCTTGTCTAGAAGTCTTAAAATCTGGTTCTTGCCATCCTCTTGCTGGGTGACTTCACCAAGTCCTATTCCCTCCTTATATCCCTCCTCCCATCTATACAAGGCCATTTTAGTTCTCAGGTTCTATGACCTGCTTGAGTTCTCTTGAAATGAATTTCAGGAATTCCTATATAGAAGAAATTGGAAAAATTCTTTATTTCTGAACTACTTTTTTCTTTTACAATAAAAGTTGAGAGTTGTTTAGCTGAAGTTTTTGCCTTAAGTGGAGGCTTAGTCTATTATCTGGGAAAGAGCCTCATGCCCTTAGCAGTAAGGAAGGAAATGGATCTCAATACCAGAAGGACTCACCTTTGCATCCATCCTCAACCGTCCAAGTAAACGTGTCAGCTCCCACCTTGAAGGTTCCATTTCTCAAATATTATTGTGGGGGATAATGACTCTTGGCCACCTACCCACATCAGAATGTTGTCACTGCACATTACTTAAAAGGTACTCTAGCACAGCGCTTCTCCTGGGATAACTAAAGTGGAAAATGGCAGTCATCACAGGTGCACGTACCTCTGTGGGCTGCATTAGCCATGGTCCCTTGGAGGCAGTTGGGGGCTGCTTAACTGATAGAGAAATTGTAGGCATGTGGGCTCAGGTTCTGTGAGGAGCAATTACAGCCCAGAATACAGAGCAATTGTGGGATGGAGTTGACAGCTGTAATTGAAGAGCATTATATGATGTCAGTGGAGTGAAAAGGAAAGAAAAAAGTGAAATCCACAACAGCAGGATAGAGATGAAAGCCTTGTGTTTGATCATTCTGATGTCCTGTATCTCTGTCTCAAAAGAAGGACTCCATAGAAAGCAGATCATGATTTCAGTCCTGGTCTTACTGTTTACTAAAGGTACCATCTTGGATGACTGACTTACAGTCTCCTAGGCTTAGTTCTTTCCTCTGTGGAAACTAAGGCGGTAATGTTTTGCAAACCTATTCCAAGGGGTAAATTAATTGCCTAAGTAAAAGACCCTGGAGATAACAAACACTCCAGGACAACAAACGTATTTTCCGAGTTCTCATTGTGTACCAGGCACTGTTCTAGCCATAGAGCAAATACAGATAGAAAGAGACAATTCCTGATCTTCAGGAGAATAGAGGCTACTGGATGAGACGGACATATACACAACTTGAGATCAGAAAGACTCCGCAATGCAGGAGCTGAAGGAGATGCAGTTTCAGTCCCTGGGTCAGGAAGATCCCCTGGAGGAGGAAACGGCAACCCCATCCAGTATTCTCGCCAGGAAAATCCCGTGGACAGAGAAGCCTGGTGGGCTACAGTCCACAGGGTCACAAAGAGTCAGACACGACTGAGCACAGCGCAGCTCTGTGACTGAAACTAGCTATACATATGAAGGCATACTTTCTGGCAATTAAAAGGAACAAACTACTTACCGATGAATGCTAAGTAAAAAGAAGCCAGATGCCACCCACCACATAACACATGCTTCTATTTATATGACATTTTTAGAAAGGGCAAACTTCTAGGCAGAAGCTGATCAGTGGTTGTTGGGGGCTAGCTGTTGGAGTGGGGACTGACCACAGTCTGGTATGAGGGACCTTTTTGGGAAATGTTCATTTGGAACATTTAGAACATTTGGAAACGTTCTAAAATGGATTGTAATGATGGTTGTTCAGCTATGTGAATTTACTAGAAATCATTTAGCTGTGCACTTATAATGGGTGAATTTTATGGTATGTGTTGTATACTTCAATAAAGTTGTTTAAAGAGAAAGGAAAATGTCTTGGAAGAGAATAAAAACATATCATGGATGAAAGAGAAATGCTGTCAGGCAAATTGCCCAGGAACCAATGTTTGGCACAACATTAGCTGCTCTGTGTTGTGGAAGCTGGGTACTGAATATAACTCCATTCAGCCGGGTAGAATGACTTTCTCAGGGGCCTCCTGCTTGCCAGATTTTCTCCTAGCTCTGCCAGCTTTCAGCACATAGAATGTCAGTGCAACAGTCATGTCAGGTACATGGGTTTTACAGTCCGTTAGACTCAAGTCTGAACTGTGGCTCTGCCATTTATCAGCCATATAACATGGGCATGTAATTGGGATTCTTCAAACTTTGGTTCTCTGCACGAAACTGGGATTAATAATTCTTATTTTACTGGGCAGTGATGGGGATTATATGAGACTGCTCCAATTATCTATGGCTGTATAACAAACGATCCCAAACTTAATGGATGAAAACAACTAAATTTTACTACATCTAATGATTCTGTGGAAAAGAAGAGAAGTGAAAAGTGAAGATATACCCATTTGAATGCAGAGTTCCAAAGAATAGCAAGGAGAGAGAAGAAAGCCTTCCTCAGTAATCAGTGCAAAGAAATAGAGGAAAACAATAGAATGGGAAAGACTAAAGGTCTCTTCAAGAAAATTAGAGATATCAAGGGAACAATTCATGCCAAGACAGGCTCAATAAAGAACAGAAATGGTATGGACCTAACAGAAGCAGAAAATATTAAGAAAAGGTGGCAAGAATGCACAGAAGAACTGTATAAAAAATATCTTCATGACCCAGATAACCACGATGGTGTGATCACTCACCTAGAGCCAGAAATTCTGGAATGTGAAGTCAAGTGGGCCTTAGAAAGCATCACTACGAACAAAGCTGGTGGAGGTGATGGAATTCCTGTTGAGCTATTTCAAATCCTTAAAGATGATGCTGTGAAAGTGCTGCACTCAATATACCAGTAAATCTGGAAAAATCAGCAGTGGCCATGGGACTGGTAAAAGTCAGTTTTCATTCCACTCCTAAAGAAAGGCAATGCCAACGAATGCTGAAACTACTGCACAATTGCACTCATCTCACATGCTAGTAAAGTAATGCTCAAAATTCTCTAAGCCAGGCTTCAATAATACATGAACCATGAACTTCCTGATGTTCAAGCTGGTTTGAGAAAAGGCAGAGGAACCAGAGATCAAATTGCCAACATCCACTGGATCATCGAAAAAGCAAGAGAGTTCCAGAAAAACATCTCTTTCTGCTTTATTGACTATGCCAAAGCCTTGGACTGCGTGGATCACCACAAACTATGGAAAATTCTGAAAGAGATGGGAATACCAGACCACCTGACATGCCTCTTGAGAAATCTGTATGCGGTCAAGAAGCAACAGTTAGAGCTGGACATGGAACAATAGACTGGTTCCAAATAGGAAAAGGAGTATGTCAAGGCTGTATATTGTCACTCTGCTTATTTAACTTCTCTGCAGAGTACATCATGAGAAATGCTGGGCTGGGTGAAGCACAAGCTGGAATCAACATTGCCGGGAGAAATAATCAATAACCTCAGATATGCAGATGACACCACCCTTATGGCTGAAAGTGAAGAGGATCTCAAAAGCCTCTTGATGAAAGTGAAAGTGGAGAGTGAAAAAGTTGACTTAAAGCTCAAGATTCAGAAAACGAAGATCATGGCATCCAGTCCCATCACTCCATGGGAAATAGATGGGGAAACAGTGGAAACAGTGTCAGACTTTATTTTGGGGGGCTCCAAAATCACTGCAGATGGTGACTGCAGCCATAAAATTAAAAGACACTTCCTCCTTGGAAGAAAAGTTATGACCAACCTAGACAGTATATTCAAAAGCAGAGACATTCCTTTGCCAACAAAGGTCTGTCTAGTCAAGGCTGTGGTTTTTCCAGTAGTCATGTATGGATGTGAGAGTTGGACTATAAAGAAAGCTGAGCGTCAAAGAATTGATGCTTTTGAACTGTGGTGTTGGAGAAGACTCTTGAGAGTCCCTTGGACTGCAAGGAGATCCAGCCAGTCCATCCTAAAGGAAATCAGTCCTGAATATTCATTGGAAGGACTGATACTGAAGCTGAAACCTCAATACTTTGGCCACCTGATGCGAAGAACTGACTCATATGAAAAGACCCTCATGCTGGGAAAAATTCAAGGTGGGAGGAAAAGGGGACAACAAAGGATGAGATAGTTGGATGGCATCACTGACTCAATGGACATGAGTTTGAGTAAACTCTGGGAGTTGGTGATGCATAAGGAGGCCTGGTGTGCTGCAGTCCATGGGGTTGCAAAGAATCGGATACCACTGAGTGACTGAACTGAACTGATTGATTCTGTGGGTCAGAAATTCTGGAAGGGCTTGTTCAGGTGGTCTGGTCTAATCCACATGGTGTCGGCACAGCAACTAAAGCTAGAAGATATACTGTGAAGATGGTTTTATTACTCTCATGCCTATTACCTCCAAGATTATGTTGTCTCTCTCCATATGGCATCTCATGTATGAGGGCCTCTCTGTGAGATCTGAGCTTCTCACAACACAGTGGTTTCAGATAGGTGCCCTTCTTATGTGTTTACTATCTAGAACACCACGTCACTTCCACTCTGTGTTATTGGTCAAAGCAGCCACTTGGCCCACTCACCTAGATACAAGTAGACCCCATCTCTTGGTGGAGGTGAGGTAAGAAGACCACATTTTTACCACAGCATGTGGGTTGGGAGATACCCACATATTTATGGACCTATTAATATTTGCAATATACAGTGTACCACAGAGCCAATGACACATTGTACAAAAGTCAGCAAACTTTTACTCTAAGGGCCAGATAGCAAATATTTTACTTTATTTCAATTGGAGGATAAATGCTTTACAATGTTAGGTTGGTTTCTGCAATACTACAACTCAAATCAGTCCTACACACACACACACACACACACACACACACACACACACACACACATCTCCCCTTGCTCTTGGGCATAGACTTTGCAAACCATGTAGTCTCTGTCATGATTACTCAACTCTGCTGTGCAACCATGTGTATAAAGGTAGTCATAGACAGCACCTAAGTGAATAGTTGTAGCTGTTTTTCAATAAAGCTTTATTTATAAACCAGGAGGCAGGTCTGATTGGTCTCTGTGTTATCATTTGTGACCTCCAATATAATGCATGATATTCAATAAAGTGCTTGGTAATAAGAGAAACTACTATTGTCATTGTTATTAAGAAGCTTTGGAAATCACCCAGTTCTCTCCTCACCTCTCCTATTTATAAATATAAACTGACTTAGCCAACATTCGCTGTTTGAGGCTGCTGGCTATCCGATTCTTTGAGACCCCATACACCATAACACACCCAGCTCCTCTGTCCATGAAATTTTCCAGGCAAGAATATTGGAGCAGGTTGCCCTTTCCTATTCTAAGGGATCTTCTAGACCCAGGGATCGAATTTGCGATTCTAGCGTCTCCTGCACCGGCAGACAGATTCTTTGCCACTGTGCCGCTGCCTACCTAGATGCTCCCTCGTCTCACTTTCCTCCTTGACTTGCACCTATGCCTCAGTAAGAAACATCCATCAGCCTCTCTCACTTTCACTGCCTCGGAACCGCAGGTTTGGTAGGGCCTGAAGTCCATAAAATAAGGTCAGGTCCTCTTTAAGAAAAAGATCACAAAATTAGGAGCAAAAGTAAATATTTCTTTAGAATGAAAAAAGAAATCACAACAAATTGTAAAATGTAAACAGATATCACAAAATTCAGAAAAATGACATGGCCTCATGTCTCTAGAATACTTTTTCCTAAAATTGGATCAGGTTTTTATTTGATTTTGTGACATCATTTATTATAGAGAGAATAAAAAGATAATATAGTTTTCTCCTAACATGGTCAATCAATTTCTTGAAAAATTATGATAGTTTAGGAAAGTTCCTTTCTGCTTTACAATTCTTTATTAATAATGCCATGCAAAATTTTAGACTTGTTGGCAAATAAAGGAAAAGTTTTATCAAGTTCCTTTCATATGCCAGCAGGAAGTTTTCAGGGCATTTCAGGTTTCTCTATACGGTGACTCATCTTTAATGTTCTGAATCAAGTCACTCACTAATGAGTTTGTTGTTGCTGTCTTTGCTGTGGTGTATATTACCAGTTTTATATTATCTTTCACTGATATTATCATTCCAGGTCAAGTCAACAGAATATTTTAAAATTTTCCAGTGTGTTTATACCATTCACTTCACTTTGTTAATTGCATTAGCAAACAATGCCAGAACCTATTCACTAATGTGACTGGACATTTCTCTCTTCTTNTGTGGTGTATATTACCAGTTTTATATTATCTTTCACTGATATTATCATTCCAGGTCAAGTCAACAGAATATTTTAAAATTTTCCAGTGTGTTTATACCATTCACTTCACTTTGTTAATTGCATTAGCAAACAATGCCAGAACCTATTCACTAATGTGACTGGACATTTCTCTCTTCTTAATGAATTACTTCCTTTGGTAATTTTTGTTTTTGTTAGAATTTGCCTCTCAATATCAGAAAATTTCTATCAGTTTCTTTGTCTTGATCACTATTGTCCTGTGTTCCCTTAATTTTTTTAAAGTCCTTGAAGTTTTCTTATGAAAATTCTCAAACAATCAAAAATAGTTGAAAAGATGGTACAGTAAATATTCACCAAATTTTACTGAATTTTCCTTCAGTTCTTCAATAAATAATTTTCAAAGGAAAACAAAGTACCCTTTGTGTATGTCCAAATCAATAGTCAGTAAACTCTCACTTGATTTACTGAAATGTTTCAATATGCTTTTCAAATTGCAACTAATATGATATATTTAAATGTTACCAACTCTCTACAAAAAATTGTGCATTTTATCCATGTTCAGAGATGTGAAATACATCAGTGCGGTCCATTCAACCCAGGCTAAATGTATCTCCAATTCAACTCCCTCATAGCTGGATCTCCAAAAAGCCTATAGCCTATCTGATGCCATCAGACATTAGCAAATTTGAGATGAAGCCAGATTTAGAGTGGGAAAAGATTGTGATCTTAATGTAATTAAAAAGCTTTTAATTTGGAAAATTAAGAACAAATGAATACATTGCAAATTTCTATACCAATGCCCAGGTTTTTTTCTTTGTTTTTTCTTTCTTTTTTAAGAGAGAATAGGAAAGACAGGTAATGTAATACAGCAAAAATCATGGGCTGGGTATCAGTGATGTCTCCTACTAACTGGACGATGACACTCTAAATTTCTTCCTCTCTGAGTCTGGCTCTGTGTCTCCAACTCAGTAAGAATTTACCTTAGCCCAATTCTGAGTGTAAAAATACAAGATTGAAGAGGAATACAAATACCCAAGCCAAAATTATGAGAAACATTTGGTTGAAGTGGTTCCTTTGGGTTTTCATTCTTTGGTATTATTTTTCTCCAAACTTCATCTTTCTTTAAAGCCAAATACCAGAAGATCTTTATAAAGTCTCCATTTTCTGGATCATAAATATAATCAAAATATATCCTTTAGCTAGAAATATACTATCTCAGAAGTTTAAAAAAAAATTCACATAATTTACTACACCAGCCAGAGAACTATTTGCAGAAGACAATTGATTTCCACCAGCACATTCATTAATTTTTATGACACCTTCCCTAAGTTTTGGAAACAAATCAATTTATTAATATTTGAAGACACTGGGCAGTATTTTCTAGGCTCATAATTTACTACACCAGCCAGAGAACTATTTGCAGAAGACAATTGATTTCCACCAGCACATTCATTAATTTTTATGACACCTTCCCTAAGTTTTGGAAACAAATCAATTTATTAATATTTGAAGACACTGGGCAGTATTTTCTAGGCTACGTCATTAAAAAGGCTCCACTGTCAAGAAAAGAAGGAAGTGGGGGTCTAGACACAAGTTCAGGCGTTAGGGCTGGACTAATGAAAATCCAGGGTTCTGCCACTCTAAAGGGAAAATGGAGTTTGGAAACACTGGAGGCATCAAACTGATTTTCTAAATTGTTGTTTCTCAATCCCATGTGACAGAGAAGGCAACGGCACCCCACTCCAGTACTCTTGCCAGGAAAATCCCATAGATGGAGGAGCCTAGTAGGCTGCAGTCCATGGGGTTACAAAGAGTTGGACACGACTGAGCGACTTCACTTTCACTTTTCACTTTCATGCATTGGTAAGTTCAGGCGTTAGGGCTGGACTAATGAAAATCCAGGGTTCTGCCACTCTAAAGGGAAAATGGAGTTTGGAAACACTGGAGGCATCAAACTGATTTTCTAAATTGTTGTTTCTCAATCCCATGTGACAGAGAAGGCAACGGCACCCCACTCCAGTACTCTTGCCAGGAAAATCCCATAGATGGAGGAGCCTAGTAGGCTGCAGTCCATGGGGTTACAAAGAGTTGGACACGACTGAGCGACTTCACTTTCACTTTTCACTTTCATGCATTGGAGAAGGAAATGGCAACCCACTCCAGTGTTCTTGTCTGAAGAATCCCAGGACAGGGTAGCCTGGTGGGCTGCCATCTTTGGGGTCGCACAGAGTCGGACACGATGGAAGCGACTTAGCAGTCCAATGTGAACAGAAAAGAGTATGCACAGGAGTAGGGCCTGGGTGAGTGAGACTGGTTTCCACCTTTCTAAAGTAAAAACAACGATTTCTACCTCCAGAAAACAACTCTAAGAAAGACCAAGCTACAGAATTTTTTTAACTATTACAGCTATATAGCAATATGAGTAATTATTGCTTCTAAAATAGCCATTTCTTTAGATAACTTTCTTAGTTACTATCAAATGGCCTTTTTTATGACACCTTCCCTAAGTTTTGGAAACAAATCAATTTATTAATATTTGAAGACACTGGGCAGTATTTTCTAGGCCACTTCATTAAAAAGGCTCCACTGTCAAGAAAAGAAGGAAGTGGGGGTCTAGACACAAGTTCAGGCATTAGGGCTGGGCTAATGAAAATCCAGGGTTCTGCCACTCTAAAGGGAAAATGGAGTTTGGAAACACCGGAGGCATCAAACTGATTTTCGTAATTGGTGTTTCTCAATCCCATGTGACAGAGAAGGCAATGGCACCCCACTCCAGTACTCTTGCCAGGAAAATCCCATAGATGGAGGAGCCTAGTAGGCTGCAGTCCATGGGGTTACAAAGAGTTGGACACGACTGAGCGACTTCACTTTCACTTTTCACTTTCATGCATTGGAGAAGGAAATGGCAACCCACTCCAGTGTTCTTGCCTGAAGAATCCCAGGACAAGGTAGCCTGGTGGTGGCATCAAACTGATTTTCGTAATTGGTGTTTCTCAATCCCATGTGACAGAGAAGGCAATGGCACCCCACTCCAGTACTCTTGCCAGGAAAATCCCATAGATGGAGGAGCCTAGTAGGCTGCAGTCCATGGGGTTACAAAGAGTTGGACACGACTGAGCGACTTCACTTTCACTTTTCACTTTCATGCATTGGAGAAGGAAATGGCAACCCACTCCAGTGTTCTTGCCTGAAGAATCCCAGGACAAGGTAGCCTGGTGGGCTGCCATCTATGGGGTCGCACAGAGTCGGACACGATGGAAGCTTTAGTAGTCCAATGTGAACAGAAGAGTATGCACAGGAGTAGGGCCTGGGTGAGTGAGACTGGTTTCCACCTTTCTAAAGTAAAAACAATGATTTCTACCTCCAGAAAACAACTCTAAGAAAGACCAAGCTACAGAATTTTTTAAACTATTACAGCTATATAGCAAAATGAGTAATTATTGCTTCTAAAATAGCCATTTCTTTAGATAACTTTCTTAGTTACTATCAAATGGCCCAGCTATTTACTGAAAAGGAGACCTAAAAATTAAACAAGGAGCTGTGTTTAAGAAAATGATGGACTGCTCAGCCTTCCCCATCTATGGCATGCTGATTGTTTAAAGATCATTTTAATAGTAGAAACTTATGCAGGTTCCTTCTACTTTCTGCCTCAGTTTTCCCTGCTTTCAAAAAAAAAAAAAAAAAAAAGTGCCTCTATGACCCTAAAGCTTCAGTTCAGCTCATGTATTCCACAGTTCCAAGCATTAAACAAAGTCAAAGTGGTTCCTTCACCTCCTGCACTATTCCTGGGAACTTCTCTGAGAGACAGGGCTATGGTATTTCTCAGCACAGCCTGAAAATGGAAGAGAGGTCCGCCCCCTGCACTCAGCTGTGGGTGGGAGTAGGGGTGGATTTACTCTTTTGTAATTTCTGGGAATAACTCTGGAGTCAGCTCTGTGGGAGAAGAAACAAAGACATACTAGTTCCTTTGGCCTTAAGGGATAAGACTCCAGCCAAGGATGCATAGTGGTTCTTATGAGAGACTTTCTGTAGAGAAGAGAAAACACAAGAAAGTCTCAGCAGGGGACCAGTAAACAAGACCCAATGCAAACTGAAAGACTCCCCACGGGAGGTAAGCTTTGAGCCAGGGCTTGAGGATGGGTGCATTTGGACTGAGACAAGAAAATTCAAGGAGTCAAGATAAGCCAAAAACCAACAAATCAGTTGCCTTGCACACAGCCCCAGAAATAATGCCCCAGATTCTCAGGAATCTCTCAAAGTTTTGCCTCAGACTCTTGATTCCCAGCCTCCTCCTTTGTACTGATATGTTTGTTCCTTCTCCTGTTGCTTCACAGTATATTTTGCTACCCTACCCAGCTTTCTCAGAGAATGTTTCCATTGGATTATCTGCCTAACTCATTATTCAATTTTCATCCCTGGACTTTGTGTGGTTTAAAGAAATGGGTAATTTATTGGCTTCTGTAACAAAGTCCAGCAGTAAGGCAAACCTTAGGGTGCATGTAAGCCTGTAGCCGTGGCTTTCTCTTCCTCTGAGGTTTCATCCTCAGCCTGTTAGACAGCTGTAGACATTCCAGACTTCAAGTGTGGGTATGGGTTGTCCAGAGAACATATGCGGGTCACTTTTTGGAAATTCTATTTGAAAAGTAAGGAAGGATTTCCCAGAGACCCTCTGCAAACTTCTCCGTTCATCTTATTGACCTCCTTTTTATAGATGTTCGTTTATGAATCAAGCAAGGTCCAGGGTATGTGATTTTCTCTGGTTAAATCAGAACTTTCCTTGGGGTTGTGGGTGAAGCATGTGAGCTTTGCAAAAGAAAGGTAAATACCTCAAAAAAAAAAATCATGCTCTTTAAGGAGAACGTGAAAGATGAGTGCTGGGCAGGCTACCCAATGTCCAGGAAATCAGATATTTAGATCCCTCTTGGCTCTGAACTGAATGGTTCCTTTCACTTGCCTGTCTTCGATTTTCTGATCCCAGCTTGGATCCAATGAAGATGACTCCTACTTGTGTAGAAGTGAAAGTTGTCACCAGAGAGGGAAGCAGAATGAGAGAGGCATGATTTTGAGAAGATGAATTAATCATGAAAGATTACAAAGCAGAGTACTGAAGAGCAGAGTCCAGGAGTCCGACTTTCTGATCTGTTGTTATCAGCTTTGAGATAATGGGTATATGATCTCAGTATCCAAAAAGCCTCAATTTCCCCCAATTATTCAATGAGATTAACAGCACTGGACTTGGTGTTGTTGTGAAGATTAATTGAGATATTAGTTTGACATTTCTAAGTTTGGCATTTCTAATGGACTGTCAAAAAATGGCCTTTTATTAATATTTCTGAGGAGAAATGAGAAAACAGTCCACAGGGAAAATGCTGGGGAGCATGGTTGTCCAGAGAGACTGGCAGGATGTGCAGGCCTTAAAGGCAAAATCGTGGGAGTGAAGAAGGAAAGTTTTACACTGAGAAGAGGGTAAATGAGCTGAAATTACCCCTTTTTGTCTCCATTCTGTTTTGTAGCTTAAGCCTAAGAGAAATAAGTCTCTCTAGTCGGATAATTTAGTAGACAGGGTTCAGGTGAGTTCAGTCGCTCGGTAACACTCGACTCTTTGTGACCCCATGAATCACAGCATGCCAGGCCTCCCTGTGCATCACCAGCTCCCGGAGTTCACTCAGACTCACGTCCATCGAGTCAGTGATGCCATCCAACTATCTCATCCTCTGTCATCCCCTTCTCCTCCTGCCCCTAATCCCTCCCAGCACCAGAGTCTTTTCCAATGAGTCAACTCTTTGCATGAGGTGGGCAAAGTACTGGAGCTTCAGCTTTAGCATCATTCCTTCCAAAGAAATCCCAGGGCTGATCTCCTTCAGAATGGATTGGCTGGATCTCCTTGCAGTCCAAGGGACTCTCAAGAGTTTTCTCCAACACCACAGTTCAAAAGCATCAATTCTTCGGCATTCAGCCTACTTCCCAGTCCAACTCTCACATTCATACATGACCACAGGAAAAACCATAGCCTTGACTAGACGGACCTTAGTTGGCAAAGTAGTCTCTGCTTTTCAATATGCTATCTAGGTTGGTCATAACTTTTCTTCCAAGGAGTGAGCATCTTTTAATTTCATGGCTACAGTCACCATCTGCAGTAACTTTGGAGCCCCAAAAAATAAAGTTTGACACTCTTTCCACTGTTTCCCCATCTATTTCCCATGAAGTGATGGGACCAGATGCCATGATCTTCGTTTTCTGAATGTTGAGCTTTAAGTCAACTTTTTCACTCTCCACTTTCACTTTCATCAAGAGGCTTGTGANAAAATAAAGTCTGACACTGTTTCCACTGTTTCCCCATCTATTTCCCATGAAGTGATGGGACCAGATGCCATGATCTTCGTTTTCTGAATGTTGAGCTTTAAGCCAACTTTTTCACTCTCCACTTTCACTTTCATCAAGAGGCTTTTGAGTTCCTCTTCACTTTCTGCCATAAGGGTGGTGTCATCTGCATATCTGAGGTTATCTATATTTCTCCCAGCAATCTTGATTCCAGCTTGTGCTTCTTCTAGCCCAGTGTTTCTCATGATGTGCTCTGCATATAAGTTAAATAAGCAGGGTGACAATATACAGCCTTGATTACTCCTTTTCCTATTTGGAACCAGTCTGTTGTTCCATGTCAAAATACTTAGTACATCTCAAACTTTTCAAGACCATCAAAAACAAAAAAAGTCTGTGAAACTCTCCAGACACATGGATTATTCCCTTGCTTGTAGACTTCTCTCCTTGCTTGTCTATAACTCCTCACTCCAATAGTGAGAAACCTGATTCCACCACCAACCATCAACTTAGGTAACTGTTAAATTTAGCATACATGAAGATCATGTCATCCAGTCCCATCACTTCATGGGAAATAGATGGGGAAACAGTGGAAACAGTGTCAGAGTTTATTTTTTTGGGCTCCAAAACCATTGCAGATGGTGACTGCAGCCATGAAATTAAAAGACGCTTACTCCTCGGAAGAAAAGTTATGACCAACCTAGATAGTATATTCAAAAGCAGAGATATTACTTTGCTGACTAAGGTCCATCTAGTCAAGGCTATGGTTTTTCCAGTGGTCATGTATGGATGTGAGAGTTGGACTATGAAGAAAGCTGAGCACCGAAGAATTGATGCTTTTGAGCTGTGGTGTTGGAGAAGATTCTTGAGAGTCCCTTGGACTGCAAGGAGATCCAACCAGTCCATTCTGAAGGAGATCAGCCCTGGGATTTCTTTGGAAGGAATGATGCTGAAGCTGAAGCTCCAGTACTTTGGCCACCTCATGCGAAGAGTTGACTCATTGGAAAGACCCTAATGCTGGGAGGGATTGGGGGCAGGAGGAGAAGGGGACGACAGAGGGTGAGGTGGCTGGATGGCATCACTGACTCCATGGGCATGGATCTGGGTGAACTCTGGGACTTGGTAATGGACAGGGGGGCCTGGCGTGCTGTGATTCATGGGGTCGCAAAGAGTTGGACACGACTGAACGACTGAACTGAACTGTATAGTGGTTTAAATTTGTTAAACCATACTCCCAAGGGAAAGAGCCTTATCAACTGGATTTCATGTTTATTACATCCCTTTCTTTAGATTTATAATCTGTGCTCATTTCCAAAGGTAGCTCAGTAAGCAACCTTTTCCCCCATCCCTTTCAGAAAAGATGCTTCATTTATTTGTCAAGTAGTTAAATTCTTTTTTTTCCCACTTGTGTTAGATTGTGAGATCCTTTAGCATACTGAGCGATTGCCCACTGCATTATAATTTAATTTTTAATCTCTAATCTTTACTATTTTCTTTCTTCCTCCTGCTTTGGGTTTAGTTTACTTTTCTTGTTTGATTTTGTTAAGGGGAAAGTTTAGGTTATTGCTTTTTAGATCTGTATTCTTTTCTAATATGTGCACTTCATGGTATAGCTTTTCCTCTAAGTACAATTTTCACCGTATCACACAAATTTTGCTAAGTCATATGTTCTCATTTTGTTGATATGTCTCAATAATTTTTCTTGGACATTTGTGTTATTTAGAAGTGTGTAGTTTAATACTCCAGTACTCTTGCCTGGAAGATCCCATGGATGGAGGAGCGTGGTGGGCTGCAGTCCATGGGGTCGCTAAGAGTTGGACACGACTGAGCGACTTCACTTTCACTCTTCACTTTCTTGCATTGGAGAAGAAAATGGCAACCCACTCCAGTGTTCTTGCCTGGAGAATCCCAGGGATGGTGGAGCCTGGTGGCCTTCCATCTATGGGGTCGCACAGAGTCGGACACAACTGAAGTGACTTAGCAGCAGCAGCAGCAGCAGTTTAATACTCAAACATTTGGGATTTCCAATAATTTTACTTTATATGATTTATGCTGTTTTAAAGTAGTTAAAACATGTTTGATGATCCAGAATGGTCTTCAGTGGTGCTATACCTCACACCATTGACCTCTCAAATAATGTCAACAGCACTTTTCTCTAGACTTCTTGCTATATTAAGATAAATATGCTCTCCTTATTTAGATCATTATTCATTAGACATCTAACTACTTGCAGCTGAATGCATTCCTAACATACTACTATTTCACAGATTTGTTTTAGACATCAACTGTGATAGTTCATGTAAAATACTTGGCTCACAGTGTATTACATAGTAAACAATAAACGTAAACTATAATTTTCACTTATTTATGACCTTTCTTCCAAAATTATTTGAGATGGCTTACATAAACACACAAGTGAACAGAATTCAAAAGAAAAAAAAAAATACCAAAAAAAAGTAGAATTACTAAAGTTAAGACACAAAACACATTCCTAGAGATATATAAAACTGCTACTGGAGGTTCCCAAATTTGATTTGAGTTTCCTAGATGATAAAGTAGAAAAGGAAACAAGTTACCTGGTATTAAAAGCCAAGATAGAATTTTTTGCTCAAGATCAAGTAATAGTACAATGTAAGAGAGGAACTAGAACTTATAGAGACTGAATTTCTAAGACATAACCTAAGCTTCTGAGTTCCTTCCCACTGCATCATGTTAAAGGGCTTTAATAAGGTACCCAGATTTTGCACAATACCTTTACCCTACACCTAGAGGAAAAAGCAAAGAATTCACTATGGTAGAAGAGAGTTTTCTCACAGGGAGAAAAACATATCTGCTCCAAGCTGATAACCAGAAAAATCTTAAAAGTTGTCTACCATGATGATTTCTTGCAATGGTTACTGCCTTTAAAATTTATATTGACATTCAGAAAAAAACATTATAGGCTGGGTGATTTCTGAAAGACTCTAAAATACCCAACAGCTTTATTTTTAAAATCTATTTATAACTTTCAATACCCTTGCAGTAACCAAGAAAATCACAGTCACGTAAGAAACAGAGAAATATGCATGATAGATACCAAACACGGAGGCAATCTTAGAGTGTGTAAGACAGTGGGGGAGAAGAATGGAGGGAGAGAGAGAGAGGACTCTAAAGAGAAGCAGTAAAATGTTCTTATTGATAGATTTCCCATTTATTGTGATGTATATATCAGAAAAGACACCACTGTTTCCCTAAAGCAGATTTTTTGTTGTTGTTGTTCTCAGATTAACAACTCCTTGTAAAATATTATCTAACAAGGAGTTGTTAATCTGAGAACAAAAAAAAATCTGCTTTAGGGAAACAGTGGTGTCTTTTCTTAAAAGAGTTCAGAACCCTCAAGAGCCAGGGAATATTTTCTGAAACCTTCCAAAAGAACATTTTAATGTTCCTTTTAGAAATTTAGGAGTATTTCTCGCATTCAGGAAGTCCACAAGATGGGAAGTTTATGACAACTCCTTAACTCAGTATAAACGTGAGCAAGAATATGTTGGCCATCACATACCTTGGGAGGAAGGCAGAGAGGATGACTATCAGAATCAAAACAATGGGGAAAGGAAAGGACTAGGTTTCATTTTTGTTCCTAGAACTTTCTTCTCAAGATGAGTGGATAGAAAGGCTCCAGTTTAAGCCTATAGAAGAATTATAAATCTATAGCATAGAAGCTAGGGCAGGTGCCTAAGGCCCTGCTTCTCAGGTAACTTGAAAAATGTACTGTGTGGATAATAACAAAGCTCTAGTGCAGCTCCAAATTTTGGGTTTCAATTAAGTTTTCAAAGTTTTTTCAGTCACTAGATATAGAGGGTCAATCTTTGCTTACAGAGCTGGATTTGAATAAATAAGTGACACAGATACCTATTTATTCTACTTCAAGCTTGCTTCAGTGCCTTAGTCTATGGGTAGTGTTAAAATCCACACAAGTCTTAAAACATAACTTGGAAACCATCCCCTCACTTATCCTAATTCATGAGATCAGGATTCCGAGGGCAGAGACCATTTGGTTTTCCTGAAACCATGCTGTGAGAACAAGAAATGCTCTGTTCAGTTGTCATGACCTCCTGCAGTGGAGATGCACAACCTTGAACTCTGGTGTCAGCATCTCCAGACGCATTTGCTTAGATTTATGAATGAACGCACTAGCTAAAAAGTAGCCTAATCTTCTAATTATTTGTAAACCACTTTACATACAGTGTTCCCAAAATAGGTTCTGAAGCAGCTCCACAGTCACTGAAATTCTGTAGTTCACCCTCTAGTTATGTATTTTTTTCACCTTCAGTGAATACAAGGAGTGTTTCAGCCTACATGTTAAATATGAAGAAGCAAACGTGTGAAGTGAGAAAATAAAAATACATTGAATTCTTTTTAGAACATATACTTACACACTTTCAAAGTCTGCATATATTTTAATGATAAGGAAACTCCATGAGAATACAGCCTTTGCCTATCTTATTCATCAGCATAGCCCCAATGCTTATTATCAGCACCCAGCATATAGTACTCACTCAATAATCATTCCTGGAATAAACAAATACTTCACTTAAGAGAGCATTATTATGCACTTAATCATTTCTCCATTCATGCTAACCATGACCTTTCAAAAAATAAATGAATTTGTCTGCTCCAATAGTGAAGAATGGGCTGAAAATTCTTCCCAGCTTCTCCTGACTACCCATCAGAAACATGAGTATCACCTCTAAGGTGGCTGTCAGACCCAAGCTGAAATTGCTGCTATTCTTTTTATCAACTTATAGCTTTTATGCCTCATACCATTTCCTTAATTTGAGGAAGCTAAGTTTTGTTTTTTAAGTAACTAAAGAATTAAAGAGAAAGAAAGAGTAGCTCCATCAAAGAATTTTACTCCCTGTTTTGCTTAAGGACAGCAACATGATCTTTAAAGAGAGATTTACCAAGAATAGTAGAGGTGGTTACCTTTGTTTTTATTATTGCTGCATCAAAGGGTACAGGTAAAATCTTTGATAGTAAAAGAAACTTCCACCCATTTTTAGAGAGGATCTTTTAAATGTACCTACATGTATAGATAAGTAGATTCTTTGCTATCGATACTGAAGTTTCAGACTAAGGTGAAGGATTTAATTTCAGATACCTCTCAAGCTTTATACTGTTATTATAAGTAGAAAATGATTCCAGCCATTATGAACCAAGATCCAGATGAGTCCCTGTTGGTTTTGTCTAACTCTGACTTCACCTTTTACAACTTGTGTTTCACCTTCCAAAAGACATTCCCCCATCCCCCAAGCCCCTACTGCCTGCCTACAGAGATACAGCAGGGCATTGCTTTACAGTCCCACGTGGCTTTAGCCTTGTGGAGCCAGAGTCCTATCGGATGCGCTGCTCCTTCTCTTCTGTAGCACAGCAGCAGCACTCAAACAGTTAACCACCTTCCAAGTGTCCCAGTAATACATTCCTGCTGCAACACTCCTCAGCTCTCCAGAATCGAATTTCTGCAAATGTCTGTACATGGAGACATTCACTCCCCAGCTCAAGAGAAAGGGCTGCAGTCAGGGCCAAGCAGAGTAAAAAATGAGCTTACAAATGTGGGGCAGGACATGCGTGGCTGGTTTTTTCTTTTTCTTTTGACTCAAAGAACTCAAGCTTCTGTGTGACAGTTGGAGATTCGGACAACCAGCATTCTTTAAAATGCGCATAAGGATGACAGTTTGCTGCCTGACTACCACTGGCTGGCTAGAGCCCCTAAATGAATTATGAGAAAGTGTGTGGATGGGGAAAGGATTTACCTTCAATGATGAACCTATTGGCAGTTCTTATACATGCAACTATTACCATGCATATTCATCATTATGTCTCCACTTTTCTCCAAGAGGTGGCACTGAATGAGTTAAAAGTCAAATAGCTGTCAATTAAGGGTATAAGTAAAATAATCTTGAAATATTTGACTGAAGGTATAAGCTTGCTCTGTGTGCTAAGCAAGAACACAGAGAGGCTGAAAAAAGAGGGGGGGCAATGGGTTTGGAAGAGTGCATTAAGCCAAAATAACACACTTGTCCTGACCATCCTGGGTACTGTGTCTCAGTAATTAGGAGGAGCAATACCCTTCTGTGGTTGGAAAAGCAAGTAAGAAGGAGACTTAAGTTAAGCTAGCATACATCAAAAATAATTGACAATGGTTAGGCTTCATTGTACAGAAGCCTGCACTGGTGTTGCAGCCACCAGCCCACCACCCACCCAAGAATTATTATTTGAAAAGGATGTCAGAGGATTATAGAAGATCCTTGTGTCTGCTCCAATTAGGATCAACACTCCTGCTGCCTGCTCACTGAGCATTGGGTATGTAATCATGAAAACATATTGACCCCTGCTGGAACTGTGTAGAACTGCAACATTTTCCCCATGCCAAATTTGACCTGCAAGGCATATCATTTGCACGTGGCAAGCCTAAAGTGCTGTGTTTGCTTATTTGAAAGAAGCCTCTATATCACAATACCAGTATCAAAATAATAAATTGCAAAGATAACTTCAGAATATCTAAACCAGTCCAAGACAATTAAAATGTCTAATAATATAGCCTTTTTATTTTCTGTATGGTGTTTATCATTTTCTTGGTTGTACCAACGAACATCAAATCTGAGTCCTCCCTATTACGTTTTAGACTCCCTATAGACTCACTGTCTCCAAAATACAGTATTATTTTCAAAGAAACTTAAAATATGGAAAATACACTAAACTTTGGAGTAATTATTTTGTTTCCACTATAAATATTATCCTAGAGTTTGAATCTTGATGACAATTTCCTTCTAAGCTATTTTCCATATGAATAAGGGTTGTAAACTTGTGTTATTGTAGAACATTATTGAGAAATTTTGCCTTTTAAGAATTCTCAGAGAAAAGCTCCGAGGAAAAGACTTTTTCCAGCATTTGTGGATTTGCCAAGCTGTTTTCTAGCTATACACAGGACATGGAACAGTTAACTCACAGAATACACGACTTCCTATTTTGTAGGATGTATTAAAATAGCACAGGTATTATTTAAATTTTTGCTCTGTATTGGGGGTTAGAAAGAAGTACTTCTTGAATAAGTTAACAGAACAATTATATCAGAGTCAGTGAAGCTGGCATAAGCTCTCTGCAGCACCTAGGCATGTCTCCTGGCATGTTCTGTTAGCTGGCCCATCATGGGTTCAATGTTTAGCCAAGACTCAGAGGCCATTTTCTGTACAGATCATTTAACCTGGTTCCATTTACTAGTTGCCACAGAACCCCTCAGTTCAACCAACTGCTCTGAAAATACACATTATTGGTCAAATGCGGAAAAAAAAAAAAAACTGCAAGCTCCATTCTAGCTTCATATAAAGAAAATTTGTACATCATATTTATAATAGTTCAGTGGTCATCTTAATACGACAGTCCATCTGTTAAAATTTTTTAAAAAGGAGTCCATGTTTAGGGTAAATCAAGTCAGTCACACTAAAGTGATTATGTATGTGATGTCATATTGGTTTTGTATTTTTAGCAAAAAATAAAACTGAGTCAAAAAAAAAACCCCATCATGGAATGTAAACGGAATGAAAGCAGGGACTTTGTCTTTTTATTAACTTCTATCCCCAATACCAAGGACATCACTCTACATACAGCAATCACTTATTAAACATTTTAAATTTGTGAATTATATTTTTCTAAATAGTAATGTTATTCAGCTTGTGACCTGACTTTCCCATTTTCCAAATATCTCCATGGACAGATTATCTACTTAATTCCTCTAAACCCTGATTTGTTCAGCTATAAAATAAAGACAATTACAACAACCATCTCGAGCAAATAAAATGAGATTGAGTTTATAGAGATACTTTATGAGTTTAAAAACATAACACAAAGTGCATCATATGTGCTACGGTACATGTGAAGTCTTAAGTAAATGTTTCTTTCCTTAGAGTCAAGACAAATTCCAAGGTAAAGAATTAGAAAAAATGGTTCATAAAGGTCATACAAGCTGAACTGCAATATATGGAGTTAAATGAGGATATTTTTAAAAAACTCTCAGCATTTATTAAACAAAAAACAATTTCAAGGAGTCACATGGATTATTATTATAAATTAATAAGAGATAAGGACACACAGGAGTGGAGAAGGAGGATGAGTAATCCCTTCACAGGGATAGAAAAATAGAAATAAGCTTGATTTGCCAAAAATAATGCCGTCAAAGGCAGAAAGAAGTATTGCTGTTAGAAACACAGCGCAGATAGGAAGCCTGAGCTCCCGTAACTCTGAGTCACAGGGGCAGCCATTTTTAAAAGTCCCCATCCATAACATTTACATCTCATAATTGTTCGAGAACCAAAGTATTTGAACAGCAATATACAGAAAGACACTCCAAGCCAAATTTATCATTTAGGGTGGAAAACACCAACTAAAATGCCTATCTGTCTTTTAAGGAAAATTGTATAAGCTTAAAGTCAAAGCTAAAATACTTCTCAGAACCTCTCTAGGTAGCCATGTGATTTCCTGTAACTCATTTTCCATGACAGACATATAATTTAAAAGGGGAAAAGATGCAGCAGAGAAACAGTGAGTGGAAGAGCTCCTGTAATGTGTTTTAAAATGCTCCTCCTGTTCTGAGCAGGTTGAGGTGGCGCAGTCACGCACAGTACACTGGCGTCGCTGAGAGTCTTCGAACCTTCGTGATACAGTTCAGAGAGCACAGCACTCACCGAAGAGCTGCTGAAATGCTCAGCAGGGGTGGTGACAAGACCAGGTCACCTTAGCCAACCAAAACTCTAGCTATCATACCTCAAAATCTTAACTCACTCAGTGTTTTGTGGCAACCTAGTTCATCCTTTAAAACACATGCTATTTCACATAACTTATTATTTTCAAAAGGAGATTTAATTTACATCCAAGTGTTATCCAAAATGTCTAAGTGTTCACTTTCACAGGCACTGGCTGTCTCCTATAAGCGCAATCCATCACCAGTTATCCAATGAACAGCATGCCTCGTACTAAAGAAAGATAGATCCTAAGATTTTCTTCTTAAAAAGAACATTCAGTGGCAGATGTCATACAGGCAATTGGGCTATTAAAGTTATATTTAATAGGTTAATCACTTAACTGCTAGCTAAAGAAAACTCAGAGTGTGTAAAAAGCACAAGGAAATTTCAACTATAATTCACACTTTTTAAACTACCCCACAGGTCAGAATAATAAAAACTGGCAAAATTTATCAAAAAGAATGGTATGATCATGACAGAAAAAAAATGAGTAAACCAGAGAAAGCCAGTAGCTTTAAAACCTCTATTCTTGAATCCAGTCATGCTTCCAATATCATTCTTCAAGCTGACCCTAAATCATTCATGCACCACCTAGATAATGACAATTAAAAATTATTCAGTATTCTTCACTTTTAATTCTTCTCTATAGTCACTTTAAGTGTAATATATTGTTATATGTTAGCCATTATTCAAGTGATTTCTTTGATTAGTAGTTTGGGTGTGTGTGACATAATTCACACTTAAGAAAAATGTAATACATGTGCTATAATTATTCTAAGTGAAGAAGTGAAACTCACTCAGTTGTGTCCAACTCTTTGTGACCCCATGGACTATACAGCCCATGGGATTCTCTAGGCTAGAATACTAGAGTGGGTAGCCTTCCCTTCTCCAGGGGACCTTTTCAACCCAGGGATTGAACCCAGATCTCCAGCACTGCAGGCAGATTCTTTGAGGCCCATAATTATTCTAAACTGATGAATAATCATTCTACACTGATGGTCAAAATCATTTCAATAAAAAGAAATTTTCCCCTTCCATTTTTACTCAGTCATTCCATACTTGGTGTTTACTTGAAAATTTTGACTACCGTATCTAGTAGGAAAAATAAGAGAAAAAGTGAAGATGTGCTTAAAAAGAAAAATTAACCATAAGAATTGCTTCATTTGAGTATCTTTTATGCTACTTTGAAATACACACACACACATAGAGAAAGCCCATATTGCTTTTACCATCAGGTCTTGTCATTTTAGACATTTTTCCAAAGAAGACACACAGATAGCCAAAAGGCACACAAAAAGATGTTCAACATTGCGAATTATTAGAGAAATGCAAAACAAAACTACAATGAAATACTATCTCACGCTGGTTAGAATGGCCATCTTCAAAAAATCCACAAACAATAAATGCTGAGGAGGGTGTAGAAAAAACACAACCTATACTGTTGGTGGGAATGGAAATTGGCACAGCCATCATGGAGAACAGCATGAACATTTCTTAAAAAACTAAAAGCTAAAATATGATCCTGCTATACTGCTCCTGGCAAATGTCCAGAGAAAAATACAGTCTGAAAGAATACATGCCCCCTAATGCTCACCGTAGCACTGTTTACAATAGCCAAGACATGGAAGCAACCCAAACGTTCACTGACAGATGAATGGATAAGAAAGATGTGGTGCATATATACAATGGAATATGACTCCGCCACGAAGAATGAGAGAATGTCATCTGCCGCAACATGGGTGAACCTGGATACTGACTTGCTGAGTGAAGTCAGTCAGAGAGAGAAAGACAAATATTCTAGGATATCACTTATATGTCAAGTCCCAAAAATGATACAAATGAACTTATTTACAAAACAGAAACAGACTCATGTTCTTAGAGAACAAAAGTATGGCTGTGAGGGGGGAACGATGTTGGGGAGGGATAATTAGGGAGTTTGGGTTTGAGATGTACACCCTACTATATTTAAAATGGATAACTAAAGGATCTACTGTATAGCACGGGGAACTCTGCTTAATTACGTAAGCAATCTAAATGGGAAAAAATTAAAAATAGATACACGTATATGTATAACTGAATCACTTTGCTGTATACTTGAAACTGACACACTGTCAATCACCTATACTCTAAAATATAGAGTTAATAAAATAAAAAATAAAACGTTAAAAAAAATCAGGTTCTATCGATTTTATCCCTTACAGATCTTTAAATCCTTTCTCTTCCTCCTGTGCCTAACTTAAAGCAGATAAAGATGACTTCTATCTCTTGTCTGGACTTCCCCAATAATTTCCTACTCTAGAGTGGACTCCCTCACTCTAACCTAATCGCCCCACATCTTCCCATCCACCTCCACCCCCACCCCAACCAATTCCAATAAGTTCTTAAGACAGCCAGAGGGATCTTACAAAATGCAAGTCAAAAATTGAGTTAAGTCACCTACCTGCTTAAAAGCATTACCTTTCAATGCTTCCCACATTCTTAGGATCAAGGTTAATTCTTTACATGAACTTGTAAGAACCTGTAGGGTCAGCTTCCTATCAACCTCCACCAGCCTTTGCTGCCCTCAGTGATGTTGGTCTTCAGCTCACTGCAGTCTCTCTCCTCCTGTTTCCACTCCCTACCTCTCAGCTTTGCAGATCTCCTTAGGTGTCTTCCTCAAGGACACTTCCTGACACTTAAACTATTTTAACTCTCTTACCACCTGTCTTTATTTTTTTGTTCCTCTGTAAACAACAGTAGGTATGAGTTATGTGGGATAAAGAATAAAACATTATTGGGCCACAAAGGGCCCCAGAGTGAACTGTAATCCTGAAGTTTATTTCTATCATCCCAATGTGGGACCACACACTAGCAAGTGTGTACATATATGCTTGTTTCTTAGCATCAGTGAAGAGCACTAAAATGCATTACCAAAGAGTTAAATTAATCCAGATTACCTGGAGAGGTGCTGACTCTAAGATAGGGTATTTGTACTAAAAACAAATAATTTTCCTGGTATAAATCTAGCATATGCTTTAGATAAATCCTGGTCTTATTCACTGTTTTCTCCTGGTTTGGGTTACTCTTGTCTTTCAGCTCTCCCTAATGACAGCATTCGTTGTGCCATCACAAAGCTCTTATTTATTACCTCTCAGACAATTGTTCTTTAATTTTTTTTGCTGTTTTGTAAATCCAGGAGATGTTCTTTTAAAAGAGTACATTTATTTTCCCCTATGTATTTTAAAAGATACAAATCTACTAAGACGTCCTACAGATAAATACAGAGATCTATGACTCATAGCTTATACTGTCACTCAAATCCATTAACCCCTGAATATTATTACCAAAGATTTGGGAGCAATAAAGGCATATCTCTGTGGCCTCCTTCATTACTATCTGCACCCCATCACCATTTTTCCTTTAATTTTTTTTTCATTTTATGCTTTGCCTAGAATATTCTAACTTGCTTTCTCTCCAATTTTCTCTTTGGTTAATCAAAACATGCTTTTCTGAAAAAGGGAAAGTAAAGGAGAAGAATTCCTATGATTTGGAGACTTTCCTTATTAAAAACGTACTCATTTTCTCTAAGAGATATAAACATTGACTTCTTGAATATGAAAGTTTCAATAATAAAATATCATCTTTAATGATGATAGAGAAAACAATACTACAAGTTCCTACTGACAAAGATCTAACTTAAAACAAGCCATTTAAGATACTCTTATAGAATGGAGTAAGTTGGTGTTTGTTCAGAACACTTACGCCCATGATTACAAAAATCATACCTGTAATGTCGGGATATTTTTCTTTCTTTTCAACACCAAGGTCATTGTGTGTGTTGTGGGAATTGAATGAAGTGGTGTGGGATGAAGAAAGGGTTATTGGCTCTCACAGTTTCATAGACAATTTAAAAGGAATTCATGACAAAACGGTGGAGTGTCCATTACTTCAGCATATATTAAATGCTGAGGTCTTCAAATATTGTACTTTTTTTAAGTCTTTATGATGAATTTTCTAGTTCCTTTTTATTTGTGTTAAAGCTGATCTTATCACATATAGGACCATTAATCTAAAAATGAAATCAAATTATGTTTTCTTAAATGTTTGCATATTAACAGATATGTTATTATTTTTGTTATTATCTTTAAACTAGGTATCTAGAATTTTGTATTAAGAAAATAAAGGTTGGTGTCAAAGATACAAGCTTCCAGTTATAAAATAGTCATGAGGATGTCATGTACAGCCTGGTGACTCTAATTAATAAACCTATATTGTATATCTGAAGGCTTCCCTTGTGCCTCAGCTGCTAAAAAATCCGCCTGTGATGCAGGAGACCTGGGATCAACCTCTGGGTTGGGAAGATCCCCTGGAGAACTGAAAGGCTAACCGGTCTAGTATTCTGGCTTGAAGAATTCCATGGACTGTATAGTTCATGGGGTCACAAAGGGTTGGACATGACTCAGTGACTTTCATTTCACTTCATGTATATTTGAAAGTTCCTAAGAGTAGATCTTAAAGTTCTCACCACAAGAAAAAAATGATAACTGTGTACGGTGATGGATGTTAACTAGGCTTATTGCAGTGATCATTTTGCAATATACTAACATGTCAATTTTACCTCAATTAAAATATGTATTTTAAATAGTACAGGTTTATCTTTTTAACATAATTAGTTTCATTCTATTTCTTACTATCTTCACAAAACTATATTCTTTCATAGTTGCCCCACAGATTCAAATTCACTTTCTGTAGGAAATGCTTCCAATGTGAGTTACCTCTTCATTTGGGCATACTCTCCTGTTGATTTTAGTAATCCAGGTTATAAGTACTCATGGTCATTTATGTGTTGTTTGGCAAGCATTATTTCTTGTGTATGTCCTGAGCTCTCAACTAGAATGTAAACTGAAGGGAAACATTAAAATTAAACATTCACAGAAAAATTACAGGCTGTAATGTCAAAAAAAAAAGTTCAAATCTTAATTCCATCATTTTCTGTTAGCTTTACCACGGACAATTAATTTAATCTTCCTAAACCTTAATTTCCTATTTGTAAAATGCAGAAAACAATGGTACCTAGTTCCTAGGCCAATTATTGGAATCACATATTTTAATATATAGATTTAGCTCGATAGCTGGCATACATTAATAATTCACTTTTATTATTATTAAATGTCTCCAAAAAAACTATTTTCCTTGGTTCTCTTATATTCATACATATATACTTATCTATCATAGTATTTAATATACAGTGGGTTCCTAATATATGTAGTTTTGAATAAGACTAGAGATTAATTATTAATTATTACTATTATTGTTATTACCAATTGTTAACAGTGCAATCTTGTGAACATTGAATTTATACTGGGATAATCATGTGATTATAAAGCAAGTCTTGTGACTTTATGTAATTTACTATCGACATCTGAAAATAAATAATCTTTTCTAAAAGTATCTGCTTTCTGTATTTCGAGGTTATTTGAGTTGTTCATAGGATAAAAGTTAAATAAAGGCCGAAAGCATGAGATGGTAAACTCTGGTGAAGAGTTCCCAGAGCCTGGTTTGAGTTTTGAGTTCTCTGACTCGAATGCCACAGACAGACAGCTACCGTGTGCCAGGCATTCCAATTTCAACACATTTCACTGAACACATTCCAGGTGAGAGGCATTTTTCTGAGCCTTGAGGATACAGTGGAGAACAAGACAGGTCTCGTGCTCACAGCTTAGCATGCAGTGCCAGTGCATGGGTCCACAACTGCAGCACAAGAACAAAATTCTCTCCATGTCCCTAAGTTTTAGGGATCAAAGTTCAACTCCAAAGAATGGCCAGAGCCACACTGAATTGATCCAGACAGTACCATCGTCAGCAAATGAGAATAGCTATGCCATTAGACTACATTGAGAAGTTAGACTAGCCTGTTTTCCATTTAACAGTCTTAGTATGAAATGGGAAAATCACTGAAGCTTCAGATATTCATTTGGGTATGGAGCAAGCTTCCTGGAATGAGGAACGAGGAGGGAGACTCAGAGAACAGGCTTTTCACAAACACTTCCTGCTTAAACTTGTCTCAGACAGACTGAACATTTTACAAGAACAGGTTTCTTATTATATTCCTTTTAGCCTCCTGGACTGAAATCAGCTGGCTGAGAACTTTTACAAAAGTATCAAGCCTTTTCAAACCTAAAGTAAGAAGGGGAGTTTTATTGAAAGCTTGGTTTTTTTAATCCTACCCATATATGTGTATCTTCAAACATAACAAGTGTATGCATATTTCAGATACTTTCCTAATTTACAGTCTCAAAAAATATGGGTAAGTTAAATCAAATGTCAAATTCTAACACCTGTTACAAATAAATAGACTTACAAAAGCTCCCCTGGACACACTGATAGCAAGATTTAACCCATTGCTGACAATTCATGAAAAAAACTTTTAGAGAGCTATGTATTTAGAGGAAAGTCACCTAGATTTTCTTGGGGAGCTAAAGAATTTTCAAAAGTAGGCAATGAACTCAATCATTGCTATATCAATTTTCTCTCAATAATTCTAAAAACTTTTATTTGAAAAAATTTCAAAGAAGGAAAACATGAATTCACCTATCCCAAGTCAAGAAAAAATGACAACATCCTGATTCCAGAGCACTCCCATAACTCCATAAGCCTTGCAAAATGAACGTTCAGTTGCTCAGTTGTATCCGACTCTTTGTGACCCCACGGACTGTAGCCTACCAGGCTCCTCTATCCATCCATGGGATTTTCCAGGCAAGAGTACTGGAGTGGGTTGCCATTTCCTTCTCCAGGGGGATCTTCCTGACTCACGGATTGAACCCAAGTCTTCCTCATTGTAGGCAGAAGCCTTTACCATCTGAGCCACCAGGGAAGTCCACAAACCTTAGAACTATACTAAATTTCTTGGAGTCCATAACTAGAAATTCCTAAGAAGCATATACAAATTATTGGCAATCAGAATGCATTTTTACCAGCAAAGCCACCAGACCTTTGTACTTTCTCTTCCATGTACTTAGAATGTTCTTTCCCCCATTCCATACATAGCTTATCCCTTACTTTCACTTAACTCTCAACCCATAAACACTGTCCTTCAGGCCCTAATTTACAGCACCCTCTGCCTTGATCAGCGGAGAAAGCGATGGCACCCCCACTCCAGTACTCTTGCCTGGAAAATCCCATGGGTGGAGGAGCCTGGTGGGCTGCAGTCCATGGGATCATGAAGAGTTGGATACTACTGAGTGACTTCACTTTCACTTTTCACTTTCATGCATTGGAGAAGGAAATGGCAGCTCACTCCAGTGTTCTTGCCTGGAGAATCCCAGGGACAGGGGAGCCTGGTGGGCTGCTGTCTATGGGGTCACACAAAGTCAGACACGACTGGAGCGACTTAGCAGCAGCAGCAGCTGCCTTGATCAGAAGCTTTCTTTCTGAGTCATTCTTTCTTCACTGATATCCTGTTTGTGTTATATCACACCATTTTTCTTCCTACCCACTTACATTATTTACATCTTCCAAACAGTATCTTCTTAAATTCCCATCCCTGTCAACTTCCCGTTCTGTCTAGCTTTCCAGCTAACTTGGGAAGATTGGGGACACAATCAAGCTGGAAGCAAAAACAAGGTGATGCATTTTCTATCTTTTCATCACAACAGCTGGTTCTAATAGGATTCAAGAAATGCATTCCAAATGAGATGTGGGGTTCTGTTTCTCCATGAGACTAAGCCTACTGTATAGCACAGGGAACTCTGCTCAGTGCTCTGTGATAACCTAAGTGGGAAATTAATTAGAAAAAGAATAGGTACATGTATGTATATAACTGACTCACTTTGCTCTACACCTGAAACTAATGCAACAGTTAATCAACTACAATCCAATATAAAATAAAAATAAAAACAAATTAAACCTCTGGCATCCTTAGATTTGATATGTAAGATTTAAAATTTTTGCATAAGCCCTAAAGGCTGATGATATGCGCTAATTTTCCTGAGTTTTGAACTTGAGTCTTCAGCAAGTCATTTAGACAACCATAATAAGGTTCCAGAAAAACATCTATTTCTGCTTTACTGACTATGCCAAAGCCTTTGACAGTGTGGATCACAATAAACTGTGGAAAATTCTGAAAGAGATGGGAATACCAGACCACCTGACCTGCCTCTTGAGAAATCTGTATGCAGGTCAGGAAGCAACAGTTAGAACTGGACATGGAACAACAGACTGGTTCCAAATAGGAAAAGGAGTATGTCAAGGCTGTATACTGTCACCCTGCTTATTTAACTTCTATGCTGAGTACATCATGAGAAACGCTGGACTGGAAGAAGCACAAGCTGGAATCAAGATTGCTGGGAGAAATATCAATAACCTCAGATATGCAGATGACACCATCCTTATGGCAGAAAGTGAAGAGGAACTAAAAAGCCTCTTGATGAAAGTGAAAGAGGAGAGTGAAAAAGTTGACTTAAAGCTCAACATTCAGAAAACGAAGATCATGGCATCCGGTCCCATCACTTCATGGGAAATAGATGGGGAAACAGTGGAAACAGTGTCAGACTTTATTTTTCTGGGCTCCAAAATCACTGCAGATGCTGATTGCAGCCATGAAATAAAAAATGCTTACTCCTTGGAAGAAAAGTTATGACCAACCTAGATAGCACATTATAGACATTATTTTGCGGACTAAGGTCCATCTAGTCAAGGCTATGGTTTTTCCACTATTCATGTATAGATGTGAGAGTTGGACTGTGAAGAAGGTTGAGTGCCAAAGAGTTGATGCTTTTGAACTGTGGTGTTGGAGAAGACTCTTGAGAGTCCCTTGGACTGCAAGGAGATCCAACCAGTCCATTCTGAAGGAGATCGGCCCTGGGATTTCTTTGGAAGGAATGATGCTAAAGCTGAAACTCCAATACTTTGGCCACCTCATGCAAAGAGTTGACTCATTGGAAAAGACTCTGATGCTGGGAGGGATTGGGGGCAGGAGGAGAAGGGGACAACAGAGGATGAGATGGCTGGATGGCATCACTGACTCAATGGACGTGAGTCTGAGTGAGCTCCGGGAGTTGGTGGTGGACAGGGAGGCCTGGCGTTCTGTGATTCATGGAGTCACAAAGAGTCGGACACGACTGAGTGACTGAACTGAACTGAAATGAATATCTCAACAGGCTTTACTGTTTTCCACTAACAATTGTTTGAAGAGTATATTGTGTTACCAAATTTGGGGATTTTTTTTAAGTTTCAGGATGTATCTCTTATCGGTATCAAGCATTAGCTGCATGTATTGTGGCTCCATTTTGTACATTAAATTCCTAGTATGTGCATCAAAGCTCAATGCCTTTTATAAAGAGTTGTACATATTAACTTCACAGTGGAACATCACAGATGGGTTGTACGATAATTATAATGACTACTCCTTGGGAGAGTGGAAGTTAGGGTGAGAGGAGAAACAAATGACATACACCTTGGTACTGCGTAAAAATTATCAAGGTGCCTACACAGAAGGTAATAGAATATAATTAAGTTTAATTACCCCAAGCAGTATGAACTGTTTATTAAATTATGTTGAGGCAAATAGTATTGAGAAAAAAACATTTTCTGGGAGTCTGTAATAGAGGTAGGATTGACCTATAGATACTGTAAAATGATACGGAGGTTCAAGAGGGAGGGGATATATGTCTACTTATGGCTTTTACTTCTCACTTTCATGCACTGGAGAAGGAAATGGCAACCCACTCCAGTGTTCTTGCCTGGAGAATCTCAGGGACGGGGGAGCCTGGTGGGCTGCCGTCTATGGGGTCGCACAGAGTCGGACACGACTGAAGCGACTTAGCAGCAGCAGCAGCAGCATGGCTGATTCACATTGTTGTACAGCAGAAATCAACACAACATTGTAAACAATTATCCAATTAAAAATAAATTTTTAAAAAGATATAGGAAATAAAGTGAAGCCTGTTACCATTAACAAAAATTAGTAACAATCAAAAGCTAACCACCCAGTGCTCAGATCTCAGCTTCTAATACTTTCTCCAATAAAAGGAGCCAGAGCTACAAGAAAAAAATAGCTGATGCTAGGGCTGGATCCTGGAGAAGGAAATGACAACCCACTCCAGTGTTCTTGCCTGGAGAATCCCAGGGACGGGGGAGCCTGGTGGGCTGCCAGCTATGGGGTCGCACAGGGTTGGACACGACTGAAGCGACTTAGCAGCAGCAGCAGCAGCAGGCCTGGATCCAGGAATATACAAGACATCCAGAGCAACTTATGGTCCTAGAAAGTAAGAAAGCACTCAAAAAAAAAGGGGATGGAGCATGTCAAGGGGACACAGGACCCAAGCTGAAAGAGCTTTTAATGGCCAAACTGGGTTAGTCATCAGTCAGTTGCTCAGTCATGTCCGACTCTTTGCAACCCCGTGGACTGCAGCACGCGAGGCCTCCCTGTCCATCACCAACTTCCAGAGTTTACTCAAACTCATGTCCATTGAGTCGGTGATGCCATCCAGCCATCTCATCCTCTGTTGTCCCCTTGTCCTCCCACCTTCAATCTTTCCCTTCAAGCATCAAGGTCTTTTCAAATGAGTCAGCTCTTCACATCAGGTGGCCAAAGTATTGGAGTTTCAGCTTCAACATCAGTCCTTCCAATGCATATTCAGGACTGATTCCTTTAGGATGGACTGGTTGGATAACCTGAACCAATTAACAAAATAACATGGATTAGATTATAGCCCAAAGTATACAATATATGCCCATGAGTTCATACTTTTATAAAGAAATGCTTGAATAAATATACAAGTAAATAAATTAGGGAGCAAAGACAAATCTCACATAGAGAAGAATCCAAATAATTTCTGTAAATACTCTCTACAAGTAGGGGACCTGAAGGCCCCATTCCTTGAATGTTTGCCACACTTAGTGACTTGATTTTCAAGTACAGAAAGGTGGGGAAAAGCTAAGTTTACACTAGACAAACACTACCGAAGTCAGATGATTAAGGTCAACATCAACTGTGGATGAGGCAGGTTGATAGCATGGACCCTTAATATGCTGTGATAAGAGCATGTCACTGCCACCTCCATGGCTCCTTCTCAAAAACACTTATCTCCAGATTTACCATGAGAAAAACATTAGATAAATCCCAAATGAAGGACATTCTATAAAATACCCAACTAGTAGTCCTCCAAACTGCCAGAGTCCTCAGAAAGTCTCAGAAACCATAATAGCCAAGAGGAGACCAGGGAGGCATGGTGACTCCTGGAAGTAGCCTGGAAAGAATCTTGAAGCAGAAAAATAAAAGACATTAGAGGAAAACTACTGAAAGCTAAATTAAGTGCAAAGTTTAGTTAACAGTAACTATCAGTGTTCGTTTCTTGGTTATGACAAAGATACCATAGAAATGTAAGATTTACCAATGGAGGAAACAGAGTGGACTTTCCATACTATCTTTGCAGCTTTGGTTTTAAAATTTTAAATTAACCTATAATATCCATAAAGGGATATATTAGAAATCTTTATAACTAAAATGTTTTAATCCCTTGGGAACCAAGAGTAATATTAATGATAAGAATAACAATAACTATCATTTATTGAACATTTAGGGAGTTGCAGCACCATGCAAAGGAAAACACACCTTATTAACCCATTTCATCCATGACACATGCCCATGACCTAGATACTTATGTCACACTCCTCTTCTACTGCGAGGAAACAGGCAAAGGGAGGTAAACCAGGGATGGATGGCTAAAGTGCTGCTAAGCAGGGCTGCTTAAACAATAAAAGTTTCCCATATGACATCTCTCAGATGACACATCTGTACTCAGATATTAAAGGGATTATTTCACATAGAAGGTGCAGATTAGAAAATTATAATAGGATGAATTATTCCTAACAGGCAGAAAGAATATAATCAGATTTCTTACCCTAAGCTTACGGTAGATCACAACTGTGTAACAAAATAGTACCCAATTCTGGAATGGACATATGGTGGTATAATCAATCCCAGGGATCTGAAGAGTCAATACTTACAGATGAACCAGCATGCATATAAGCCAACTTTTACTTCTGAATGTCAAGTAGATGCCAAAGATATGAAAATAGATGCAATAAGAGGGCTAGCCAGCCAAGAGCTGTACTTCTTTCTGGAATGGTGGTTCAAGAACCAAAATTCCTCTAAACTCTTAAGAAAAAGCCTGAAAATTAGGAGAATCACCAGTCATTTTAGCTCATGTTTTTGTTTTGTTTTTTGTTTTTTTCCAAGGACTTTTTAGTTGGGGAAGAAAAGGGAATCTACCAGAGCTAAGAACCAAAAGAAATGGGGATGAGAGAAGACGCCCGGACCTACAGGTGATCGATGCTGAGACAGCTGAGCAGCGGAGCTCAGATGAAACTGCAGACAAGGCCAAGAGCACAGGGCCAAGGGCAAACAAGGTAGGAGCTGGCAGGGAACTGTGGACTTGGGTTGTTCTCCTATTTACTCTGGTGAAAGTTTGTCCCTGAATGTGTAGTGAGAAAGAAAGCAAGCCAGAGCAAAGCCTCTCCCAGCTTCTGTTGTTTACTTAAATATAAATGGAAAAACTGTGGCTGGTTCTCCTTGTGGAAATGCCGTATTGTAACTCCAGCACCTGGAAGGGAACCTCACACATAACCACTCTTCCACAAACATTTGTTTACAGAATAAAATAATTCTCAACAAATTAGTTTCTGTTAATTCCAGTTAACACCATCTAATTATATCCTGAATGCATTCTGACAAGTTAATTCAAAATCCTAAATCACAGAGTGGGGGAAAAGGAAAGGGAAAGAGGTAAGTAAGCTGATCAAATTTTCAAGATCCATTCACAAGCTCTTATTTCTAGATTAGTCTCTATACATTAATTATGTCCTGACCTTCTAAAAGCAACTATTTCCTCTTCATTGCTCAAAAAATATTTATTGATCACTTTTGTCAAATCTCTATCTGGCTCTGTGGATACAGACTGGAATGGGCAAAGTACTTTACTTCAGAAAACTCAGCATATAGAAGAAGGATAGTTGTTATAACAGCTAACATTTGGGAAGGAAATCCAGAAAAGAGGGGATATGTGAAAATGTTTAGCTGATTCACTTTGCTTTACAGTAGAAACTAACATGGTAATGCATGAATACTCAATAAAAATGTTGTTTAAAATACTAAAAAAAATCAGTAATATTTATTAGACATATGAGTCAGCACTGTTTTAAGCTTACGGTTTCAGGTTAACCATTTAAGGTTACACATATTAATGAATTAATTTAATCTTCCCAGTAAATTTATAAAGTGAGGCGCGACTGAACTAACTAACTAATTATTGTTTTCACTTCCAAAATGACAAAACTATGACTGAAAAAGCTTGAGTAACTCACTCAAGGATATATAGCTAGGAAGTTACAGAGCTCAAGTCTGAACTCAGTAAAACTGACTCCAGAGCATAAAGGTATGAAAAACATCCCATGAAATATGTGTGATTTATAAAATATACCTGCAAAGCACAATGCCTAGTGCAGTAAAATGAACATCGAATATCAATAGTATCATCTGAAATTCTATAAGCCTCGCCAACCTGAAAGATCCAAGCAGATCTGTATGTGTATAGGGGTAGCTGGGGAGGATGGTAATGGTTTACAAAATTTATAATGATCATAATAAGAGGATAATTATCCAATTAAATTATACCAGCAGACTCACAGGAACTTAACCTCTAAATCTGTCTTTAGGATCAAGAAAAACCTGTGGTATCTTTTGTGTTTATGGCCTGAGTCTTATTGGTCCCCTCTTTGCAGTCTCCCCCCTTTGTTGCTCCTGACAATATGGCCTCTGAGGAGGAAGTAGGGCTTTAGATGGTAAAGAATCTGCCTACAATGTGGGAGACCAGGTTTGATCCCTGAGTTGGGAAGATCCCCTTGAGAAGAGAGTGGTAAGCCACTCCAGTATTCTTGCCTGGAGAGTTCCATGGATAGAGGAGCCTGGCAAGCTATAGTCCACGGGGTCATAGAGTTAAACACAACTGAGACACACACACACACATACACAGAAGAGGAAGAAATTCACTTTATTCAGACTTTTCCATTGAAAATTTTGTGGGAAAATGTGTTCAGTGGAGATCTTGAGGGAAGCAAGAATTTCTCAGTAGTCAAAGAAGGGAAGGAATTCTAGGCCGAGGGAACAGCAAGAACAAGTATTCTAAAATCTCTAGAACACAGACGACGAGGAGGTAAAGACAAATGCGAAGAGCCGGGCAGGGGACGTTTGTGCATAATTGCATAAACTTTGCCAAAGAGTCATTGAAAGTTCTAAGTAGAGAATCAACATGAACAATTTCAAGTTTAGGGACAGGGTACAGAAACTGGAGGTACATACACTAGGAATCTACTGAAATAGTGAAGCTTCCCAAGAAAAACATGTGTGCTATTTTTTGCATGACACAACACAAATGATGGTGAGTATGAATAAAACAGAATGGATGTGTGAACCATGCTGTCAAGGTCAAATTCACCATCTCCAGTGACAAATTAGAACTTATTCATTCATTTATCCAAGGAATACTATGTTTTTGGCAGGGCTCTAGACACAGCAATGGACAAGACAAAATCTTTGCCTTATGATGCTTTATAATGCATTCTAGTAGGGGAAACAGAAAAGAAACAAGTAAATTTACAACATGTTAGGTAATTATAAATTCAATGAAGCAAACAGCAGGATAAAGTATGCTGATGGGGGAGTGGGTGAGATAATGGAGAGAAGGGGAGGGTGGTAAACAGAATGATGGTCCCCAGAATGTCCAAGTTTTAAACTTCAGAACCTGTGAATGTGTCATAAGACAAAGGGGAATTCCGTGTGTTCATGGAATTAAGGGGCCAATCAGTGAAGTATAAAATAAAGAGATTGTGTGTGTGTGTGTGTGTGTGTGTGTGTTGTGTGAGAGCACGCTCTTGCTCAGTTGCTCAATTGTATCTGACTCTTTGAGACCCCCTGGACTGTAGCCCAGCAGGTTCCTCTGTTCTTAGGCTTTTCCAGTCAAGAATACTGGAATGAGTTGCCATTTCCTCCTCCAGGAGATCTTCCTGACCCAGGGATCAAACCCATGTCTCCTACATTTCCTGTATTGGTAGGCAGATTCTTTACAGTCTGAGACACCTGGGAAACCCAAAATAAGATTACCCTAGATTATCTGAGCAAGTCTGACATAATCACAACAGTCCTTAAAAAGTGAAGTGAAAGTGAAGTCGCTCAGTCGTGTCCGACTCTTTGCAACCCCGTGGACTGTAGCCCGCCAGGCTCCTCTGTCCATGGGATTCTCCAGGCAAGAATACTGAAGTGGGTTGCCATTTCCTTCTCCAGGGGATCTTCCCAACCCAGGGATCAAACCCGGGTCTCCTGCATTGCAGGCAGATGCTTTATCCAAGAGGAGATCAAAAAAGAGAGAGAGAGACTGTAAGTCTAAGAGGAACTTGGCTTGATGTTGCTGACTTTGAAGGTGAAAAGAAGGCCATGAACTAAGAAATGTGGATGTCCGCTAGCTCTATATAGCAAGGACACAGATTCTTTCCTATAGTCTCCAGAAAGGAACACTTTGGTTTTAGCAGATTTCTGACTTTCAGAACTATAGGGTAATAAAATGGTATAGGTTAAGCCACCAAGTTCGTGGTGATAGCCGCAATCAGAAATATAAATGGAGTGGGAGCTCCATCCCTGGATGATCACTTGAGTGACAAGTTGTGGTGCTGGGTAGAGGAAACAAAAGGAAGAGGGGTTTTCTTTTTTGTTATTCAGAATAGGTATTTGAGAAAAATAATTAAGTCAATTTTGAAATTCTTAAGAGTAAAGACACCAATAAGGACAAGCAGAAGGAAACGTTGAGAATATAGTTGAATAGAAACACTAGGAAAAAAAATTATAGTAGATTAGGGACTTTTGCCTTGTTTTCAGTCAATTTACAAGTGGGAGTAGAATTCATAAACAAGGATGAGAATGTCCAGGTAGTGTTACTAATAGCGTAGAAGTAAGGAATTCCTACCACAGAGACATTGAGAATATTCACTCAGAAAGAAGTTGGGGAAACAGTGACTTGCCAAGGAAAGACTGAGGGAAGGAGGAGAAGGGGGCAACAAAAGATGAGATGACTGGATGACATCATCGATTCAATGGACATGAGTTTGAGCAAACTCCAGGAGATAGTGAAGGACAGGGAAGCCTGGCGTGCTGTAGTCCATGGGGTCACAAAGAATAGGATACAAGTTAGCTACTGAACAACAATAACAAAGGAGACTGTATCTCTAGATATATTTAACTCCACCTGAGATCTCATTCTTGAGTCCAGATCCACATTTACCACAGCTTATGAAACATTTCCAGTTGAAAGTTGCATAAGCCTATCAAATCTGTTGTGTCCAAAATGAAATTAATCCCCTCATATACCTGATCTTCCTGTGGTGTCCTTACGTTGCGTCAAAGTTACCTCCAGGAACTTAGTTATTTGAGGTGGAAATTCAGGGATTAATAATGTCTCTCCCTTTCTTTTACTAGTCTCTTCATGAAATCCTTTATTGGACTCTTATCAGCTCAGCCTCCTTAAGCCTCTTAATATCCTCTGCTTCTCCCCATCCCCACTGCTCTTTTCCAGGTCACTATCATCTGTTAGCAAGACTACAACATTAGCCCCTCCCAGGTTTTCTTGCCTCTCTCCATTCTATTCCCACAATGCTTCTAACAAGCCATTCAAAACAATGCTCGTGTCATTGCCCTGCAAACCCTTCAGTGGTTTCCTGTATCTCAAGGTAAATAGAAGGCCTTTAGCGTGGCAAAAATTCCCTGAAAGACCTCACTCTTGACCATGGCCCCAATTTCAATATCTCTCCTAAATCGAATGAAAAATCTGCCTTTCCTAAATATGCTATCTGTTTTCTCATGTGTCCCATCCTTTGCACAAATTGCTCCCTCAACCTTTAAAAAACTCCACTCTTCTCTATGTAAATAATTTATCCTAGCCCTTCAGGACTCAGCTTACACTACACCTCCTTTAGAAATCTTTCCCAGACATCTCCAAAGTTTACTGAGGAGCTCCTCCAATGTGAACCCTTATGCAGAAGAGATTTATTAAAAGTATATGAGGTAGGTCACAGACAGGATTAAAGACTGAGAATTCAAGTTTATGAAAAATGAGATAGAAAACAAGGACACTCTAGGGTCTGGTAATAGTAACTCCCAGCACTGTTGTCAGGATGTCACCAATGGAACACATTTACACAAACTTTATTTTTCACCCTTGTATCATTCTCTCATAATTCAAAATCCAGGGGGACAGTCTAATCGGCTTGGTTTGAATCTCATGATGATAATCTGGCTGAAAGAAGGCATGCATGCATGCTCAGTTGCTAAGTCATGTCCAACTCTTTGCAACCCTATGGACTGTAGCCCACCAGACTCCTCTGTCCATGGAATTTTCCAGGCAAGAATACTGGTGTGGGTTTCCCAGGTGGTGTATTAGTAAAGAACCCACCTGCCAATGCAGGAGACACAAGAGACTTGGTCTCAATCCCTGGGTTGGGAAGATCTCCTGGAGAAGGAAATGGCAACCCACTCCAGTATTCTTGCCTGGAGAATTCTACAGACAGAGGAGCCTGGTGGGCTACAGTCTGTGGGCTTGCAAAGAGATGGACATGACTGAGCATGCACACAGGCCAATACTGGAGTGGGGTGCCATTTCCTTCTCCAGGAGATCTTCCTGACCCAGGAACGGAAACTGAGTCTCTTACATCTCCTGCATTGGCACGTGTGTTCTTTACCACTGAACCACCTGGGAGCTCAGAAGAAGCCTGTTGCTCAACATTTTTACCATCACCGCACACATGGGGGAAAAGGTACTATGCCACATTAATCTCAAGATGCCACTACTAAAGGAGGAGAACGCAAAGCAGCAATATGTGTCCACTACAGCCATAGTGAGAGTGTGAGAATCACTGGACTCATAGTGTCAGAAATATACGTTTTCCCTAAAGTGTGGTAATACATTGGAGAAAATCAGGATAAACTTTGAGCTGTCTTGTTTTCGAAGACAGTTGGTATTTCATTATAACATGTCTTATTAAGTCAGCCATTCATTAAAATGTGCTGCAGGCTAAAATCAGGGCCATTTCTTTCACCATCTGAAATAGAAAATTCAAAAAAGACATCATGTACTAAAAATAATGTGATATTCCTTTTGAGTTGTATCATCAGTGAGGAAATTTCTAGGATAGACTAATATCTTACAGGTAGTCCTAGGACTCATGCAAATAAGTAAAAGCCTACACTCCTTTTCCTAAGAAGCAATGAGCATCTTTCTGTTACCTCTTGTTTTTCTTAAGAGCCTCATGAAATCACATGGCGTAGCCCACTGTAGCATGGAATCACTCCCAAGTTCAGCAGACGTCCGCCAGGCATGCCTAAGAATTTCCCTTCAACTTCGTGTCCCTGCCATCCTCTACATGTTACAGACACTCAGTTGTATTTCTTTTTCAATCAGGACTTGAGCTTTTCATTTGCAAAAGGGATGGGGCACGCAAAAACAGCAGTCCCTACCTTTTTGGCACCATGGAACCCATTTCGCCAAAGGCAATTTTCCACAGTCAGTGGGTGGGGTCGATGCTTTCATGATGATCCTCATAAGGAGAAAGCAACTTAGAACCCTCAAGTGTGCAGTTCACAGGAGGCTTTGCACTTCTATGAGAATCTAATGCCACCACTGATCTGACAGGAGGCAGAGCTCAGGCAGGAACGTGAGCGACGGGGAGCAGCTGTAAATACACATGAAGCTACCCTCACTCACCCGCCACCCACCTCCTGTGTGTGGCCTGGTTCCTACCAGGCCATGGACCAGTATTGGAATCGTATGCTCGCCCTATAGCAGACAAGCCTCCTTTCTATAATCTCTTGGAAAGATCACTTGAAAGGAGCTTTAGTGAGAGGCACACTCAGTGCGGCTCCAAAGCCTTAAACCTAAATCTTGGGATGCAGAACATCCATGTTTTCTGTAAATAGGATACTCGGTGTCTAGACAGCACATGTGACTTCAGTGTTTTCATTTTTTTCTGCCGCCAAGTTCATTTGCATTTGTTTTTTACTCTCATCTACTGATGGATATTAACAGAAGCAGAATTGCATACAGTTGGATATTCCATTGACAGAAAGAACTGCTTAAAAAAAAAAAGTGACATCGGCTTCCAGAGGAAACACTATTAGAGAAAGACAATGCTCTTCTCTACTAACTGGCAATGTTACCTTGTGCAACTAACTTTTCTCTGTTTCTAGTTTTTCTACTGTGCATAGTAATATTATTAGGTTGGCCAAAACTTTCGTCCAGATTTTCTATAAGCTGGAGTGGAAAAACCAAAGTGAAACTTTTGGCCAACGCAATAGCTGTGAGTGGAGAAGAAAATGGCAACCCACTCCAGTATCCTTGCCTGGAGAATCCCATGGACAGAGGAGCCTGGCAGGCTACAGTCCATGGAGTCGCAAGATTTGGACACAACTTAGCGAATAAACCATCACCATAGCTGTGAGAACTCACAGCGTAATTTATATAAAAGTAGTTTGGAAAAGAAAAAAGCAAACTATTATGATCAAAATCAGACAGGGGCTTTGAGAAATTCACTCTTTTACTCCAAAATTATCTTCCCCATCTGATACTAATGCTACCTTCAGATTCAGAAACTAGAGAAGACCTCCCATTTCCTCCCTCTGTTATATGACGCAGTTGCCCCCAAGTTGTGCCAAATGATCTCTTCCCTCTAGTCTTGCAGGTTACCTGCTTGTGTGTGTGTGTGTGTGCTCAGTCATGTCCAACTCTTTGCGACCTGTTACCTACCTAACAGCAACTAATCAATGGCTTTTCGGCCAGTGAATGTTTTGGCTATAATACTAGCCAAATAATACTTTTCCTTCAAAAAAGGAAAAGTAAAATTTGAAACTTCACTGAATTACATTATTTCTGGCAAATTTTATTTATTTTACTGTTTAGCCATCAAAAGAGCAACTCCTTAAAGAAAATTGGACATGATAGGAGCCAAGTAAATATAAATATTGACTGTTTGTGGGTACATACATCTTGAATCTAAAATCATTTTTAATTGATTCTGGAAGCACTTTTTGAAGTTCAATCAATGCTTCACAAATCAGTTGGAAGTCCACAAATGGTAATAATCATTCTCTCATTTCAATGGAAATAGTCTCGTTAACATGTCAGCTGCCAAAAATGTATGAGTCCAGCCATGTTCTTTGCCTGACTCAAGGTAAGAAAACCTACTCGCCCAGTTTTACTTCAAAAACTAATCCTTGTTTAGATTGTTAACAGTTTCTTCTAGTGGTAGCCCTTGGTGAGAAATTCAACCCTCCCTCCCTCCTATATGAACATTTCCAAATCCTTCAGCTAGCTTTTACATTGCCAATGCAAAATGACTTTTCTGACTGCATTTTAAACTATTTTAACCAGCTTGAGAGATATGTATCCTCCTTGGTGCAAAAAATGTAAAATTAAATCTAAACTTCAGAATGCAGGAAATCCATGACTTCTGCAAAATGATCTCAAAAGTCCCAAAAGTAATAAGCAATACCTATAACAACATCAGAACAAATATCCAATAAAACAATCACATGGAGTTAACTAAGCAACTCTTACAGATTATATGCTGTATAAGAATTAAAGTAACTAAATGTAAACATTTCAAATAATTTTTGTTTTATTTTACTTTACAATACTGTATTGGTTTTGCCATACATCAACATGAATCCGCCACAGGTGTACACGTGTTCCCCTCCTCCCTCCCCATACCATCTCCCTGGGTCATCCCAGTGCACCAGCCCCAAGCATCCTGTATCCTGCATCGAACCTAGACCAGCGATTCATTTCTTACTTTATAGTATACATGTTTCAATGCCATTCTCCCAAATCATCCCACCCTCGCCCTCTCCCACAGAGTCCAAAAGGCTGTTCTATACATCTGTGTCTCTTTTGCTGTCTNCTGCCCTTTCCTCTTGGCAACCTCAGGTCTGTTCTCTATGTCTGTGAGTCTGTTTCTGTTCCATAGATAGGTTGATTTGTGTCCTATTTCAGATTTCACATGTAAGTGACATCATATGGTGTTTGTCTTTCCCTTTCTAATTTACTTCACTCAGTATGATAATCTCTAGTTACATCCATGTTGCTGCAACTGACATTATTTTGTTCTTTTTAATGGCTGAGTAATATTCCATTGTATATATGTACCACATCTTCTTTATCCATTGATCTGTTCATGGATATTTAGGTTGTTTCCATGTCTTAGCTATTGCAGCACCTATATGGGCTTCCTTGGTGGCTCAGTTGGTAAATAATTCTGCCTGCGGTGCAGGAGACCTGGGTTTGATCCATGAGTTGGGAAGACCCCATGGAGAAGGAAATGGAAACCCACTCCAGTATTCTTACTTGGGAAATCCCATAGACAGAGGAGCCTGGTGGGCTGCAGCCCCTGGCGCAAAGAGTCAGACATGATTGAGTGCCTGATACTTTTTACTTTCTTCTATATGCTTGCTGAATGAATCAATACACGAAAGAATTAACACATAGATGGAAGAATAAAAAGATGGATGGATGAAAATATTTGCTAATAATGGAGTTGACACGAGTAGGGGGAAATCAGAGAGGGCCACCTAGAGAAGGCACTTGATTCCTTTGGGTTACAAATTGGCCCAGAGGGTCCTCTTTTTAAATACAGCATTGGGGGCAGGAGTGATCAGTGTTCTTAAACATGGATGCTTTTTTTTTTTTTTTCCCCGCTAAAGCAGACCCAGAGGTCAGAGAGTCTGAGTCCCTTTAGCCCACCAGGAAACTCTACTCCTTCTCCCTGCCTGGGGAATGCAGAAACCCTGCCCAGAAGTGGAATTAGTAATTGAGCTGTTCCATTGTCCCTGAATGGTGGCTCCATGGTCTCCTCCCACGTGACTAAGGAAAATGTCGTGGAGGAAGAGAGAGGGGCCTGACACCGCTCAGCTCCTCAAGATATAACACAGGATCTGAGTCTGGGTTCAACAGAACCAGGAGTGTATTTGCCATACACATCAACCCCCAAATAAGCACAGTGGTTTAGTGTGGGGGCTCTGAAGCCTGATGCCAAAGTTCAAATTTTGACCTGTCTCCCTGCTAGCTGTATAACTCTGGGCAAGTTATTCAACCTCTCTGGGCCTCCTGTCTCTTCTCTTGTCAATGGATATAAAGAAACAGTATCACAAAGGAGCTGTGCAAAAGTGGTGAGGACTGCCTGATGCACAGGAGGCCGTCTCTGTGAGTTTTTCTTTTTGAAATATTTTATTTGGGACTTCCCTGGTGATCTAGTGGTTAAGAATCTTCCTTGCAAGGCAGGACACATGGATTTGATCCCTGATGGGGGAGCTAAGATCCCACATGCTGCAGAGCAACTAAGCCATGCCCTGCAATAAAGGACCCTGAATGATGCAACTAAGATCTGAGACAGCCAAGTAAATAAATAATAATAATTAAACATATATATACTTTTTATTATTACTTTTTTTTCCTTTGACCATGCCATTGGGCATGTAGAATCTTAGTTCTCTGACCAAGGATTGAACTGGCACTGAGTCTTAACCACTGGACAGCCAGGTAAGTCTTGTGAGTGAGTTTTAATAAATGCAAGAATTTAAGTGGGAAACTTGAACCCGTCCTTCCTGCCCTTATTCCTGGGATTACAATTTGATTCTCATCATGTTGCAGCCATGTGTTCTGGGAAACAAACTCACTCAGTAGGACAATGCAGATAATGGAATGAAGTTTATTACACCGGCGGGCCCAGGGCAGAGTCTCCTCTTAGCCAAGGACCCCAACCAACTTTTGTAAAAACCTTATATAAGCCCACATCCCCAAATTCCTTAAACCTAGCCTGGAAAGTGTTAAAGGGAAATACAATCAGGTTACAGCCATGATTCATAATCAGAAGGGTCAGCTGGTTATACACTGTAGCCAACACCAATGGGTGCCATAACGATTACAAAGGTGATTGACTACATAGGGGATATTACATTCTTTTTGGCAATGGGAAATCTTGGTAGGGAATCTGGTGTTTACCAGTTCAGCTGTAGGTTTGTTATCCCCATGTCTACCAGGGACATAGTCCAAAGCTCACTGAGAGTGCAAGATGGAGTTTCCTTCTTTTTCAAGATGGAATCAGCTTGGTCTGTTCCTTTCCTCCCACAGTCACACCCAAAGGGATTCAGAGCCTAGTGAAAGCTCATTTTGTGCATAAGAAAACTAATGCTCAGAGCTCATGGGCACAAGATTGTGAGTGCTGGTATCTCCTGTCAACTTAAAAAGTATTCATAACCTAAAAGTTGTGAGTTATGTTTCTTTCATTCAGTGGGAATTTTTAGGACTTCAAGCTCAAGAGACAGCATTTCAAATAACCCTGAAGAAACTGCTCCAAGGATGTGAGGAGAGGAGTGAGGTTGGAGTAAAGTGCAGGTAGTTTGAACATGAAAAGATTAAAATTAATTAAGGAAAACTGGATCACAAAGAAGGTTAAGCACCAAAGGATCAATGCTTTCAAGTTGTGGTATTGGGGAAGACTCTTGAGAGTCCCCTGGACTGCCAAGACATCGAACTGGTCAATTCTAAAGGAAATCAACCGTGGATATTCATTGGAAGGACTGATGCTGAGATGAAACTCCAATACTCTGGCCACCTGATGGGAAAAGCCGATTCATTGGAAAAGATCCTGATGCTGGGAAAGATTGAAGGCAAAAAGAGAAGAGGGTGGCAGAGGATGAGATGGGCATCACCAACTCAATGGACTTGAACTTGAGTAAACTCTGGGAGATGGTGGAGAACAGACAAGCCTGGCATGCTGCAATCCATGGGGTCCCAAAGAATCAGATGGAATGACTGAACAACAACAACAAAACAACTCAGGAAATGTGCATCAGATATTGTTGTCTAGGTTCTTCAGAGATGCTAAAGCAGAGCATATAGGGGAAGGACCTGTCTGGGGAAAACCCCATAGGGTCCTGCCCGGTTACACTCTCTCTATCCTAAAGGGAAAGCTGCTTCTCTTTCCCCTCACTCTGTTTTGGGTTCTCCTTGAGGAACAGTCCTTAGATTTGCTAAAACCTGATAGTTCAGACTTATTCCTTGGACACTTTGGAGGACACCCTAGCCCCTTCACTGATCCCAAGGCCCTGAGATAGAAAGCCTATCCATAGTGAATGCTCACTGTTCTCTAGGTTTTCTGGGCACTGGAAACAAAAAGGTGAATGGAATTGGGATTTCCCTGGCAGTATAGTGGTTAAGACCCTGCACTTCCAATGAAGGAGGCACGGATTGATTCCTAGTTGGGGAACTAAGATCCCACTTGATGCGTGCTTTTTCCAAACCTCCCCACCTCAAATCCTTCTGTGATAGTTACACAACTCTGTAAATATAACAAAAATCATTGAATTGTGCAAGTAAAGCAAGTGAATTGTATGGTATATAAAATGTAACTCAATAATAATAATAAAAGCAGGCACAGGTCTTCATATTAGAGGTCAGTTTAAAATAAAAAAGAAATGGGGGCCCTCGGGGCTGCGCGAGCAGGTCTAGAACTCCGAGCGGTGCTTCCCCGCCACAGCTGGGGGCCGTGAAGGAAATGCCTACATAGAAGCCTGACAGCAGCTGGGCTGAATGTGTCACTGCTGAATTGGTTCCTCAGGTATCCTGGCTCTGGTGATTGCTATGGGAGATTGGATGACTGTTACAGATCCAGAAAGCAAAACTTTCTCTCAATATACCTCAGAAACAAAGATGTCTCCATCAAGTCTATACTCACAGCAAGTGCTATGTGCTTCAATACCTTTATCAAAAAATGTGCACAGTTATTTTAGTGCCTTCTGCACAGAAGAGAATATTGAGCAAAGTATCTCATATCTTGATCAGGAATTGACTACTTTCGGTTTTCCTTCATTATATGAAGAATCCAAAGGTAAAGAGACAAAGAGAGAATTAAATATAGTTGCTGTTTTAAATTGCATGAATGAGCTACTTGTACTTCAGTGGAAGAAATTTCTAGCTCAGGAAAATGTGGAACACAGAATTTGAAACTGGGAAGCGATAAGGACCATCTACAGAACTGCTATGCAAAACTTAAGGAACAACTGGAAACCTCCAGGAGAGAAATGATTGGTCTTCAGGAAAGAGACAGACAATTACAGTGCAAGAATAGGAATTTGCATCAGCTACTGAAAAATGAGAAAGATGAGGTGCAGAAATTACAAAATATCATTGCAAGTTGAGCTACTCAATATAATCATGATATGAAGAGAAAAGAGCGTGAATACAATAAACTAAAGGAACGTTTACATCAACTTGTTATGAACAAGAAGGATAAAAAAATTGGTAAAAAGCAGCTGGCTAAGATAAAACAAAGGGAAATAAATTAGTTTTATGCTAAGAAATATAGACGGATTGAGCTCAGTAATTCCTGAAGTGTCATTTTCATTCTTTATATAATTGATTGTAGATGGTATATATATGAACTAGAAATTGAAACAACTGGTTACTTGAAAAACAGTGGTTTTGCTTTGCTACTTCAGTTACATATAAGAATACATGACAGATGTAGGATTAGTCCACAGAAGAAAGCTAAGCCAGGGAACACGCTAATCTTCCGTAGCAAAGAACTGTGATAAGATTAAATGAGAAAGATGAGGTGCAGAAATTACAAAATATCATTGCAAGTTGAGCTACTCAATATAATCATGATATGAAGAGAAAAGAGCGTGAATACAATAAACTAAAGGAACGTTTACATCAACTTGTTATGAACAAGAAGGATAAAAAAATTGGTAAAAAGCAGCTGGCTAAGATAAAACAAAGGGAAATAAATTAGTTTTATGCTAAGAAATATAGACGGATTGAGCTCAGTAATTCCTGAAGTGTCATTTTCATTCTTTATATAATTGATTGTAGATGGTATATATATGAACTAGAAATTGAAACAACTGGTTACTTGAAAAACAGTGGTTTTGCTTTGCTACTTCAGTTACATATAAGAATACATGACAGATGTAGGATTAGTCCACAGAAGAAAGCTAAGCCAGGGAACACGCTAATCTTCCGTAGCAAAGAACTGTGATAAGATTAAAATTAGGGTCAGTTCCTGAGTCTCAAAAATGTGATTTTTTGGGTTAATTTCAAGCCCACCTGGCTGGCTCTGACCCCAGGGTAACATCTCCATCCAGCTGCCATTCACACTCCTGAGCTGGTGACTCATACCTTCCCCACCTCCAAGGCTTTCCATTGTTCTGCATCTCTCTGCTCCTCACACTCTCCTATACACTTTTTCTCTGGGAAGTGTTCCAACTGGTGTGTGTGTGTGTGTGTGTTAGTTGCTCAGTTGTGTCTGACCTTTTGCGACCCTGTAGACTGTAGCTGACCAGGCTTTTCTGTCCATGGGGTTCTCCAGGCAAGAATACTGGAGTGGGTTGCAGATTGTTTCCCATCTAAGCCACCAGGGACAAATTGCCTTACCTTTAAAAATCTGTTCCTTGGGACTTCCTTGGAGGTCCTGTGGTTAAGACTCTGCCCTTCCTTCCACTGCAGGGAACGTGGGCTCAATCTCTGGTTGGGGAACTAAGATCCCACATGTTGCACGTTGTGGCCAACAAAACAAAACAAAACTGCTCATCATTTATTCTTAGAGTGATTCCTTGTACATGACAGGGTCCTCTCTCACCTCAGGGCTTTTGCACTCGTTGTCCTCTGTGTCTGGCCATAGGGTTCCCTACTTTACTTTTTTTTTTTTTTACAGCTCAAGCAGACATATCTTTTACTAAACAGACAGCAGATAGTACACTTCCGAGATGTGGCAGTGGGCCAGTCCCAAAGGAGTGGCCCTTTCTTCAGTTTTTTTGTTTTTAATTAATTTAAACTTTAAATAAAATTTTATTGAAGCTTCCCTTGTAGCTCAGTGGGTAAAAAATCTGCCTGCAGTGCAAGAGACCTGGGTTTGATTCCTGAATCTAGAAGATTCCCTGGAGAAGGAAATGACAACCCACTCCAGTGTTCTTGCCTTGACAATCCCATGGTCAGAGGAGCCTGGCAGGCTACGTCCATGGGGTCACAAATAGTTAGACATGACTTAGAAATAACCACAATAGTTGATTTACAATGCTGTGTTAGTTTCTGCTGTACAGCAAAGTGAATCAGTTATTCATATACACATATCCACTCTTTTTAAGATTTCTTCCCCATATAGGTTTTTACAGTGTATTGAGCAAAGTTCCTTGTTCTATACAGTAGGTCCTTGTTAGTTCTCTGTTTTATGTAGGAATGGATAAAGAAGATGTGGTACTTTTATATAGTGAAATATTACTCAGCCATAAAAGAGCAAAATATTGTCATTTGCAGCAGCAATGGATGGACCTACAGATTTCATTTTGAGATGAAGTAAGTTAGAGAAAAACAGATATCATATAATATTGCTTACATGTAGAATCTTAAAGAAATGGTGCAACTGAACTTATTTACCAAATAGAAATAGGGTAGTTAGGTAGTTAGAATAGGGAAAAGGAGTCCAGAATGGTGGTGGCTAAAAGATAAGGAAGAGAAAAGCTCGTGAAAATAGAACAAAGGAAAGTCCAAGGGCTGGAGTGAGGACGTCAGGTAAAACAAACAACACTCCTGGCTGGCCCAATTTACATAGGACAGGCCCAGGGAGAGAAAAACATATAAAAAGAGGAGCCAAATCTCTCTCTCTCTCTCTCTCTCTCTCTCTCTTGAGCACGCATGCGCTGGGGTGCTCTTCTCTTCGCTTCTTTGGGTCGACACACCCTCACGCCTCGAAGATGGATTTTCCTGTTATTATCTAAATAAAATAGAGCTGTAACACAGAGCTGTAACACGGTTTGTTTGAGACCTGAGAGCTATAACATGGTCTGTCCAAGACCCGAGAGCTGTGACACGCTGAGGGCTTTAATGCCCGTCACTCCAAATCTTTGTTGTGGACGAGACAAAACTGAGGAGCATACGCTCACATGTCAGAGTCACAGCTGTAAAAACAAATTTATAGTTACCAGGGAGGAAAGGTGGGGGGAGGGATAAATTAGAAGATTGGGATTTGACACTTAAAAGATAATAATTTATTAATTAATTTTTGGTTGTGCTTGCCCATGGGCTTCAGTAATTGTGGTGCTGGGTCTTAGTTGTCCCAAAGGCTTGTGGAATCTTCCTGAACATGTGTTCCCGGCATTGGCAGGGGGACTCTCAAACACTAGCCCACCAGGGAAGTCCCCTTCCTTCACTTTTTAAGGTCCTTAAGCCAAATGCCACCTTCTCAGAGAGATCTTTCCTAACTTCAATTTAAAACTTCCATCCTATGTATAGCATGTTAGTTAATTATACAGTATTGACTGTAGTTCAGTTCAGTTCAGTCACTCAGTTGTGTCTGACTCTTTGTGACCCCATGGACTGCAGCACGCCAGGCTGCTCCCTGTCCATTACCAACCCACGGAGCCTACTCAAACTTATATCCATTGAATCAGTGATGCCATCCAACTACCTCATCCTCTGTCGTCCCCTTCTCCTCCACCTTCAATCTTTCCCAGCATCAGAGTTTTTTCCAAAGAGTCAGTTCTTCACATCAGGTGGCCAAAGTATTGGAGTTTCAGCTTCAACATTAGTCCTTCCAATGAAATTTCAGGACTGATTTCTTTTAGGGTTGACTGGTTGATCTCCTTGCAGTCCAAGGGACTCAACAGTCTTCTCCAACACCACAATTCAAAAGCATCAAGTTTTTGGCACTCAACTTTTGTTATAGTCCAACTCTCACATCCATACATGACTACTGGAAAAAACATAGCTTTGACTAGACAAACCTTTGTTGGTAATGTCTCGGCTTTTTAATATGCTGTCTAGGTTGGTCATAGTTTTTCTTTCAAGGAGCAAGTGTCTTTTAATTTCATGGCTGCAGTCACTATCTGCAGTGATTTTGGAGCACCCCCCAATAAAATCTGTCACTGTTTCCATTATTACCCCATCTACTTGCCACGAAGTGTGGAACCAGATGCCATGATCTTAGTTTTCTCAATGTTGAGATTTAAGCCAACTTTTTCACTCTCCTCTTTCACTTTCATCAAGAGGCTCTTTAGTTCTTCTTCCCTTTCTGACGTAAATGTGGTGTCATCTGCGGTCTGAGGTTATTGATATTTCTCCTGGCAATCTTGATACCAGCTCATATTTCATCCAGTTCAACATTTCGCATGATGTACTCTGCATGTAAGTTAAATAAGCAGAGTGATAATATACAGCCTTGATGTACTTCTTTCCCTATTTGGAACGAGTCTGTTGTTCCATGTCCAGTTCTAACTGTTGCTTCTTGATCTGCTTACAGATTTCTCAAGAGGCAGGTCAGGTGGTCTGGTATTCCTATCTCTTTAAGAACTTTCCACAGTTTGTTGTGATCCACACAGTCAAAGTTAATACAATATGAATACAGTATTGCATATTTGAAAGTTGCATAGAAGTTCTGGTCGTAAGGAAAATAAATTTGTAACTATTTATGGTGACAGAAGTGAACTAGACTTATTTTGATCTTTTTGCAATATACACAAATGTTGAATCATCATGTTGTATCCTTGAAACTGATAAGTTAATTATAGCTCTATAAAGGTAATAATAATGAAAAATTAATCTTTTTTGTACAAAACTTCTATGTGAATGTTCACAATGGTATTATTCACAACAGGCAAAATGTGGAAACAACTCAAATGCCCATGAACTGATGAATGGATAAACAAAATGTGGTCTCTTAAAACATATACCCCTGAGGCAGTCCTAAGATGGCGGAGGAATAGGACAGGGAGACCACTTTCTCCCCCACAAATTCATCAAAAGAACATTTAAATGCTGAGTAAATTCAACAAAACAACTTTCATCAAGCACCAAGAAAAGCAGGACATCAGGCACCCAGAAAAGCAGCCCTCTGTCTTCAAAAGGTGATGTTTTATCAACGGTGCTGTATAGAAGGAGAAGTCTTGAAACTACTGTAAAAATAAGACTGAAAACCAGAAGCAGGAGGCTTAAGTCCAAATCCTGAGAACACCAGAGAACTCCTGACTCCAGGGAACATTAATTGACAGGAGCTCATCAAATGCCTCCATACCTACACTGAAACCAAGCACCATCCAAGGGCCAACAAATTCCAGAGACATTCATGCAAATTCTCCAGCAACACAGGAACACAGCCCTGAGTTCCAATATACAGGCTGCCCAAAGTTACTCCAAAACCACTGACATCTCATAACTCATTACTGGACACTTCATTGCACTCCAGAGAGAAGAAATCCAGCTCTACCCACCAGAACACTGACAAAAGCTTCCCTAACCAAGAAACCTTGACAAGGTGGCTGTACAACCCCACCCACAGCGAGGAAACTCCACAATAAAGAGAACTCCACAAACTGCCAGAATACAGAAAGGCCACTCCAAACTCAGCAATATAAACAAGATGAAGAGACAGAGGAATACCCAGCAGGTAAAGGAACAGGATAAATGCCCACCAAACCAAACAAAAGAGGGAGAGATAGGGAATCTATCTGATAAAGAATTCCAAATAATTATAATGAAAATGATCCAAAATCTTGAAATCAAAATGGAATTACAGATAAATAGCCTGGAGACAAGGATTGAGAAGATGCAAGAAAGGTTGAACAAGGACCTAGAAGAAATAAAAAAGAGTCAATATATAATAAATAATGCAACAAATGAGATCAAAAACACTCTAGAGGCAACAAATAGTAGAATAACAGGGACAGAAGATAGGATTAGTGAAGTAGAAGATAGAATGGTAGAAATAAATGAATCAGGGAAGAAAAAAGAAAAACGAATTAAAAAAAATGAGGACAATCTCAGAGACATCCAGGACAGTGTTAAATGTCCCAACATTTGAATCATATGAGTCCCAGAAGAAGACAAAGAGAAAGACCATGAGAAAATACTTGAGGAGATAATAGTTGAAAACTTCCCTAAAACGGAGAAGGAAATAATCACCCAAGTCCAAAAACCCAGAGAGTCTCAAACAGGATAAACCCAACGTGAAACACCCCAAGACACATATTAATCAAATTAACAAAGATCAAACACAAAGAACAAATATTAAAAGCACCAAGGCAAAAACAACAAAGACACAAGGGGATTCCTATAGGGATTACAGCTGATCTTTCAATAGAAACTCTCAGGCCAGGAGGGAATGGCAAGACATACTTAAAGTGATAAAAAAAAAAATAACCTACAGCCCAGACTACTGTACCCAGCAAGGATCTCATTCAAATATGAAGGAGAAATCAAGAGCTTTCCAGACAAGCAAACACTGAGAGAATTCAGCACCACCAAACCAGCTCTCCAACAAATGCTAAAGGATATTCCCTAGACAAGAAACACAAAAAAGGGTGTATAAACTCAAACCCAAACCAATACAGTAAATGGCAACGGAATCATACTTGTCAATAATTACCTTAAACGTAAATGGGTTGAACGCCCCAACCAAAAGACAAAGACTGGCTGAATGGATATAAAAACAAGACCCCTATAGATGTTGTCTACAAGAGACCCATCTCAAAACAGGGTACACATATAGACTAGAAGTGAAGGGCTGGAAAAAGATATTCCATGCAAATAGAGACCAAAAGAAAGCAGGAGTGGCAAAATTCATATCAGATAAAATAGACTTTAAAACAAAGGCTGTGAAAAGAGACAAAGAAGGACACTACATAATGATCAAAGGATCAATTCAAGAAGAAGATATAAATTGTTATATTGCATATATATATAAATATATATGCACCCAACATAGGAGCACCGCAAAATGTAAGACAAATGCTAACAAGTATGAAAGGGGAAATTAACAATAACACAATAATAATAGGAGACTTTAATACCCCACTCACACTTATGGAAAGATCAACTAAACAGAAAATTAACAAGGAAACACAAACTTTAAATGATACAATAGACCAGTTAGACCTAATTGATATCTATAGGTCATTTCACTCCAAAATATTGAATTTCACCTTTTTTTCAAGCACACATGGAACCTTCTCCAGGATAGATCACATCCTGGGCCATAAGTCCAGCCTTGGTAAATTCAAAAAAACTGAAATCATTCCAAGCATTTTTTATGACCACAATGCAGTAAGATTAGATCTCAGTTACAGGAGAAAAACTATTAAAAATTCCAACATATGGAGGCTGAACAACACGCTGTTGAATAACCAACAAATCACAGAAGAAATCAAAATATGTATAGAAATGAATGGAAATGAAAACACAACAACCCAAAACCTTTGGGACACTGTAAAAGCAGTGCTAAGGGGAAAGTTCATAGCAATACAGGCATACCTCAAGAAACAAGAAAAAAGTCAAATAAGTAACCTAACTCTACACCTAAAGCAACTAGAAAAGGAAGAAATGAAGAATCCCAGGGTTAGCAGAAGGAAAGAAATCTTAAAAACAACACACTGCTGAATAACCAACAAATCACAGAAGAAATCAAAAAAGAAATCAAAATATGCATAGAAATGAATGAACATGAAAACACGACAACCCAAAACCTGTGGTACACTATAAAAGAAGTGCTAAGGGGAAAGTTCATAGCAATACAGGCATACCTCAAGAAACAAGAAAAAAGTCAAATAAGTAACCCAACTCTACACCTAAAGCAACTAGAAAAGGAAGAAATGGAGAACCCCAGGGTTAGTAGAAAGAAAGAAATCTTAAAAGTTAGGGCAGAAATAAATGCAAAAGAAACAAAAGAAACCATAGCAAAAATCAACAAAGCCCAAAGCTGGTTCTTTGAAAGGATAAATAAAACTGACAGACCATTAGCCAGACTCATCAAGAAACAAAGGGAGAAAAATAAAATCAATAAAATTAGAAATGAAAATGGAGAGATCACAACAGACAACACAGAAATACAAAGGATTATGAGACTACTATCAGCAATTATATGCCAATAAAATAGACAACGTGGAAGAAATGGACAAATTCTTAGAAACGTACAACTTTCCAAAACTGAACCAGGAAGAAATAGAAAATCTTAACAGACCCATCACAAGCACAGAAATTCACACTGTAATCAGAAACCTTTCAGCAAACAAAAGCCCAGGTCCAGACGGCTTCACAGCTGAGTTCTACCAAAAATTTAGAGAAGAGCTAACACCTATCCTACTCAAACTCTTCCAGAAAATTGCAGAGGAAGGTAAACTTCCAAACTCATTCTATGAGGCCACCATCACCCTAATACCAAAACCTGACAAAGATGCCACAAAACAAGAAAATTACAGGCCAATATCACTGATGAACATAGATGCAAAAATCCTTAACAAAATTCTAGCAATCAGAATCCAACAACACATTAAAAAGATCATACACCATGACCAAGTGGGCTTTATCCCAGGGATGCAAGGATTCTTCAATATCCNAACTTCCAAACTCATTCTATGAGGCCACCATCACCCTAATACCAAAACCTGACAAAGATGCCACAAAAAAAGAAAACTACAGGCCAATATCACTGATGAACATAGATGCAAAAGTCCTTAACAAAATTCTAGCAATTAGAATCCAACAACACGTTAAAAAGATCATACACCATGACCAAGTGGGCTTTATCCCAGGGATGCAAGGATTCTTCAATATCCACAAATCAATCAATGTAATTCACCACATTAACAAATTGAAAAATAAAAGCCATATGACTATCTCAATAGATGCAGAGAAAGCATTTGACAAAATTCAACATTCATTTATGATAAAAACTCTCCAGAAAGCAGGAATAGAAGGAACATACTGCAACATAATAAAAACTATATATGACAAACCTACAGCAAACATTATCTTCAATGGTGAAAAATTGAAAGCATTTGCCCTAAAGTCAGGAACAAGACAAGGGTGCCCACTTTCACCACTACTATTCAACATAGTTCTGGGAGTTTTGGCCACAGCAATCAGAGCAGAAAAAGAAATAAAAGGAATCCAAATTGGAAAAGAAGAAGTAAAACTCTCACTGTGCAGATGACATGATCCTTTACATAGAAAACCCGAAAGACTCCACCAAAAAATTACTAGAGCTAATCAATGAATATAGTAAAGTTGCAGGATATAAAAATCAACACACAAAAATCCCTTGCATTCCTATATACTAATAATGAGAAAATAGAAAGAGAAATTAAGGAAACAATTCCATTCACCATTGCAACAAAAACAATAAAACAATTAGGAATATATCTACCTAAAGAAACTAAAGACCTATATATAGGAAACTATAAAACACTGGTGAAAGAAATCAAAGAGGACACTAATAGATGGAGAGATATACCGTGTTCATGGATCAGAAGAATCATTATAGTGAGTGTACTACCCAAAGCAATCTAGAGACTCAATGCAATCGCTATCAAGATACCAATGGTATTTTTCACAGAGCTAGAACAAATAACTTCACAATTTTTATGGAAATACAAAAAACCTCAAATAGCCAATCTCGAGAAAGAAGAATGGACCTGGAGGAATCAGCTTGACTGACTTCAGGCTATACTACAAAGCCACAGTCATCAAGACAGTATGGTACTGGCACAAAGACAGAAATATAGATCAAGGGAACAAAATAGAAAGTCCAGAGATAAATCCACACACCTATGGACAGCTTATCTTTGACAAAGGAGGCAAGAATATACCGCAGAGAAAAGACAATCTCTTTAACAAGTGGTGCTGCGAAAACTGGTCAACCACTTGTAAACGAATGAAATTAGAACACTTTCTAACACCATACACAAAAATAAACTCAAAATGGATTAAAGATCTAAATGGAAGACCAGAAACTATAAAACTCCTAGAGGAGTTTTAGGCAAAACACTCTTCGACATAAATCACAGCAGGATCCTCTATTACTACCTCCCAGAATATTGGAAATGAAAGCAAAAATAAACAAATGGGACCTAATTAAACTTAAAATCTTCTGCACAACAAAGGAAATTATGAGCAAGGTGAAAAGACAGCCTTCAGAATGGGAGAAAATAATAGCAAATGAAGCAACTGACAAACAACTAATCTCAAAAATATGCAAGCAACTCCTGCAGCTCAATTCCAGAAAAATAAACTACCCAATCAAAAAAATGGGCCAAAGAACTAAATAGACATTTCTCCAAAGAAGACATACTGATGGCTAATAAACACAGGAAAAGATGTTCAACATCATTCATTATCAGAGAAATGCAAATCAAAACCACAATGAGGTACCATTTCATGCTGATCAGAAGGCTGCGAACCAAGAGTCTACAAGCAATGACTGCTGGAGAGTGTGTGGAGAAAAGGGAACCCTCTTACACTGTTGGTGAGAATGCAAACTAGTACAGCCACTATGGAGAACAGTGTGGAGATTCCTTTAAAACCTGGAAATAGAACAGCCTTGTGACCCAGCAATCCCACTGCTGAGCATACACACAGAGGAAACCAGAATTGAAAGAGACACGTGTACCCCAATGCTCATCACAGCACTGTTTATAATCGCCAGGATATGGAAGCAACCTAGATGTCCATCAGCAGATGAATGGATAAGAAAGCTGTGGTACATATACACATTGGAGTATTGCTGCTGCTGCTAAATCGCTTCAGTCGTGTCCGACTCTGTGTGACCCCATAGATGGCAGCCCACCAGGCTCCCCCGTCCCTGGGATTCTCCAGGCAAGAACACTGGAGTGGGTTGCCATTTCCTTCTCCAATGCATGAAAGTGAAAAGTCAAAGTGAAGTCGCTTAGTCCTGTCCGACTCTTCGCAACCCCATGGACTGCAGCCTACCAGGCTCCTCCGTCCATGGGATTTTCCAGGCAAGAGTACTGGAGTGGGGTGCCATTGCCTTCTCCACAATGGAGTATTACTCAGCCATTAAAAAGAATACATTTGAATCAGTTCTAATGAGGTGGATGAAACTGAAGCTGATTATACAGAGTGAAGTAAGCCAGAAAGGAAAACACCAATACAGTATACTAACACATATATATGGAATTTAGAAAGATGGTAACAATAACCCTGTATGCAAGACAGCAAAAGAGACACAGACATATAGAACAGTCTTTTGGACTCTGTGGGAGAGAGAGAGGGTGGGATGATTTGGGAGAATGGTATTGAAACATGTATAATATCATATATGAAATGAATCGCCAGTCCAGGTTTGATGCATGATACTGGATGCTTGGGGCTGGTGCACTGGGACGACCCAGCGGGGTGGTACGGAGAGGGAGGAGGGAAGGGGTTTCAGGATTGGGAACATGTGTATACATGGGTGGATTCATGTTGATGTATGGCAAAACCAATACACTATTGTAAAGTAATTAACCTCCAATTAAAATAAATATATTTATATTAAAAAAAACATATATCCCCAATTTGTGTGTGTGTGTGTGTGTGTGTGCAGTTTAGTCACACAGCCGTGTCTGACTCTTTGCAATCCCATGGACTCTAGCTGGCCAGGCTCCTCTGTCCATAGGATTTCCTAGACAAGAATACTGGGGTGGGTTGCCATTTCCTCCTCTAGGGGATCTTCTTTGTCCAAGGATCCAACTGGTCTCTTCTACACTGTCAGGCAGATTCTTTACCACTGATCCACCAGGGGAAGCGTCCCCATAATCCACTGCTGTGTCAGTCTTGTCTCTTCACCTTCATCTTGACTTTCTTCTTCAAATTCTGTCTTGTTCCCCACCCCTCAGATGAAGTGGACCCTACATCCTGTCTTGTTCCAGGGTCTCCCCTGGACTTAAACATGCTCGTTTTTGTTTTATTATTCATTGTATCTTCCCTTATCTCCCTTCCACTGCCTCTCTCTCTGTCTCTCTTCTCTCTCCCTCCCTAATCCCTTCCTCTCTCCCCCTCTGCCCCCCACCCTCTCCCTGCCTGGGAAACAACTGGGCCCTGTGGATCTTCCCTATTTGGACCCCAGAGAGTGCTGGTCTGGGGTGTGGTTGGAAGACAGGGCACAGATTCCTTGAATCCTGATGGTGGGTGAATGGATGAGAAATTCAGAACACTTAAAGCTACTTTCCTGCTACTGCTAAGTCACTTCAGTCGTGTTCGATTCTGTGCGACCCCATAGACGGCAGCCCATCAGGCTAACCGTCCCTGGGATTCTCCAGGCAAGAACACTGGAGTGGGTTGCCATTTCCTTCTCCAATGCATCAAAGTGAAAAGTGAAAGGGAAGTCGCTCAGTCGTGTCCGACCCTCAGCGACCCCATGGACTGCAGCCTTCCAGGCTCCTCTGTCCATGGGATTTTCCAGGCTAGAGTACCGGAGTGGGATGCCGTAAAGTCCCCAACTTGGGAAGCCTTTGGGGAAGCTGTGAGTTTGTGGCTCCCCTGTGGTGAAGTACCTGAGGCGGGGGTGGTGTAAGGACCCAGGATTTGCTAACCTGTGCCTGGTACCAAAAAGGCATTATATGGAAACTTGGAAACTTTGGTTTCAAGGACTTGAGGGAAGAGATGTCTTAGGTATGTGTTTCTGTTGCCCCCGTGTGTCTCAGTGTGGAACTGCATGAATTGAGTGTCTAGACGAGCACCAAAGTCCAGCTTTGGAGAACAGCCATCCTAAACATCTCATTACTTTGTGGGTCAATTAGTTCGAAAAAAACGTCTCTAGGAGGATTTCAAGGCATCTGGCAGTCTCTAAGGTGGCTCAAACTACCGCACAATTGCACTCATCTCACATGCTAGTAAAGTAATGCTCACAATTCTCCAAGCCAGGCTTCAGCAATATGTGAACCGTGAACTTCCTGATGTTCAAGCTGGTTTTAGAAAAGGCAGAGGAACCAGAGATCAAATTGCCAACATCTGCTGGATCATCAAAAAAGCAAAAGAGTTCCACAAAAACATATATTTCTACTTTATTGACTATGCCAAAGCCTTTGACTGTGTGGATCACAATCAACTGTGGAAAATTCTGAAGGAGATAGGAATACCAGACCACCTGACCTGCCTCTTGAGAAATCTGTATGCAGGTCAGGAAGCAACAGTTAGAACTGGACATGGAACAACAGACTGGTTCCAAATAGGGAAAGGAGTACATCAAGGCTGTATATTGTCACCCTGCTTATTTAACTTCTATGCAGAGTACATCATGAGAAACGCTGGACTGGAAGAAACACAAGCTGGAATCAAGACTGCTGGGAGAAATATCAATAACCTCAGATATGCAGATGACACCACCCTTATGGCAGAAAGTGAAGAGGAACTAAAAAGCCTCTTGATGAAAATGAAAGAAGAGAGTGAAAAAGTTGGCTAAAGCTCAGCACTCAGAAAACGAAGATCTTGGCATCCAGTCCCATCACTTCATGGGAAATAGATGGGGAAACAGTGGAAACAGTGTCAGACTTTATTTTTGGGGGCTCCAAAATCACTGCAGATAATGACACCACCCTTATGGCAGAAAGTGAAGAGGAACTAAAAAGCCTCTTGATGAAAGTGAAAGAGGAGAGTGAAAAAGTTGACTTAAAGCTCAACATTCAGAAAACAAAGATCATGGCATCTGGTCCCATCACTTCATGGGAAATAGATGGGGAAACAGTGGAAACAGTGTCAGACTTTATTTTTTTGACCTCCAAAATCACTGGAGATGGTGAGTGCAGCCATGAAATTACTCCTTAGAAGAAAAGTTATGACCAACCTAGATAGTATATTCAAAAGCAGAGACATTACTTTGCCAACTAAGGTCCATCTAGTCAAGGCTATGGTTTTTCCTGTGGTCATGTATGGATGTGAGATTTGGACTGGGAAGAAGGCTGAGCGCCGAAGAATTGATGCTTTTGAACTGTGGTGTTGGAGAAGACTCTTGAGAGTCCCTTGGACTGCAAGGAGATCCAGCCAGTTCGTTCTGAAGATTAGCCCTGGGATTTCTTTGGAAGGAATGATGCTAAAACTGAAGCTCCAGTACTTTGACCACCTCATGCGAAGAGTTGACTCATTGGAAAAGACTCTGATGCTGGGAGGGATTGGGGGCAGGAGGAGAAGGGAATGACCAAGGATGAGATGGCTGGATGGCATCACTAACTCGATGGACGTGAGTCTGAGTGAACTCCGGGAGTTGGTGATGGACAGGGAGGCCTGGCGTGCTGTGATTCATGGGGTTGCAAAGAGTCAGACACGAGTGAGTGACTGAACTGAACTGAACTGAATTATTGCTTATTACATATTGCTTATTAAATATTACATTGTTTTAATACCTTAGAGTAAGTCTTCATATTTTTACAACATGTCTTTCTGCCTTGGTTTCTTTTTCAAAAGTATCCTGGCTATGCTTGACTCTTCATATTTCCATATAAATTTTATAATTAACTTACAAAGATATGATTTGAGATTATCACAGACATAATCATAACATTTTAAGATTTTGATTGGGATTGTATTACATACTTAGATCAATTTGGAAGAATGGTATGTTACAGTAGGTCTTTAGTCCTTGAGTATGTCCTTATAAATGATACACTTTTAGAATTTTATGTTTTAACTGGATACATTTGATTTTTGAACATTGTATATGCTCATAGTCCCTCAAGAAGAGAGCCTTAGATTGCTTTGTTTCATTCTATCCTCTTTCTGCCTGTTAAGATGATTAGAATTTTTACTCTGAGTTGTTTAAACATTTATTGCAGTATTCTATTGTAAGAAACTTGATTTATACTTAAAAATGAGATTTACTGAATTCATTGAATATCAGTATTTTTCTTACATATTCTATCTTCCCCAATGTGATAATTTTTCCTACTGCCATTTTAATGGAAAAGGCATACTTCTTCAAATCCTTTGTAAGAAGTCCATGGTTTAATGCATTTTGAGTCCTTGAAATTCTTGGTTGGAAAACCAAAGAATCACAGTCCTTTTCCACTGGTAGTCTTTAACTATTTCTCAGCATCTTCTAGTGTCCAGTGCTGTGATAAGAACTATCATGTCAAAATAATTATCTTGCCCTTGTAAATAAGCTCTTCTCTCTTCTGAAAGCTTATAATATGTATTTTATATTCCTGGAAATTAACATTTTCACCAGAAAATACTTGTTTATATAATTTTTATTAATCTTGTATATAATTCTGTGACTTTTCATTCAAAACTGTTGGTCATTTTTTCAGCTTCAGAAAATTTTATGTTTGTTTTTTAGTGTAATTCTTCCATTCTTTCCTTTTTTCCTCTTAAGCTGCTTGTCTTTGTCAATTATGCATCCTGAGTCTTTCTTCTTTTTGTCTCTCACTTTTAGTAATAATTTTCATTCATTTTTCCTTTTGCTCTATTTTCTGCAATATATTTTTAAGTCTATTTTTGAGATCAATAATTCAGTTTTCTGTCCTTCCATATATTTTTACTCCTTCTGGATTGTTTTAATTTCAGGAACTATTTTTAAAATTATTTTCCTAATAATTAAATATTTTTCTTAATAAAAAGAGGGTGTCTCTCTTTGAAATATCTTCTTGAATCTCATTGAAAATTTGTATCAGAGAGGTCTCTTTCTTGCTCTCTTGCCTCTATTCTGTTTAAACAGGCTCCACTTTATTTTGATTTCTCAATGCTATAGTTCTTCTTTTAGGCTTCTCATTCTTTCAAATATCCAGAGTTTCTTTCTTCTTCTTCTTCTTCTCTTCTTTAACTTCCTCTGTGTGTGTGCAATTTTCTTTCTTATGGAAACAGGCCCAGACTTGCCAGCACCATCAGCCAGCATAGGTTCCTTCAACAATACTGATATCAGGCTGTTGGTGACTTGAAAGTATTGGACTCTTTCCAAGTAGATCAACAGCAAAGGGTAGATAAGCTTCAGTTCAGTTCAGTTCAGTCGGGCAGTCGTGTCCGACTCTTTGCGACCCCATGAATCGCAGTACGCCAGGCCTCCCTGTCCATCACCAACTCCCGGAGTTCACTCAGACTCACGTCCATTGAGTCTGTGATGCCATCCAGCCATCTCATCCTGTGTTGTCCCCTTCTCCTCCTGCCCCCAATCCCTCCCAGCATCAGGGTCTTTTCCAATGAGTCAACTCCTCGCATAAGGTGCCCAAAGTACTGGAGCTTCAGTTTTAGCATCATTCCTTCCAAAGAAATCCCACGGTTGATCTCCTTCAGAATGGACTGGTTGGATCTCCTTGCAGTCCAAGCTAGGATTCCTGAATTCATATAAAGGACAGACCACTGAGTTCATAAAGTTGTCCGGATTCATGAGACGACAAATGGGGCACTGAAGAAGATCAATGCCCCTCACCAGGACTGGCCCACCAGGACAGCTGGTGCCAGTAGCGTCAGCTCCCCCTGGGGCCAAACACACAGTAACTGGAAGACTGGCTTTCCCTGGACTTTGCTCCTTGCTCTCCGAGGTGCAAGCCATTGCCCATGGCAAGCAAATCCCAGGCGGCTGCCTGAATAATCTCCATGGAAACTGAGACTGTAATAAGGTCAGTGGGACCTCTTCCAGACTTCCTTGCTTCCCAGAACTTTGTCACAGGGTTAAGCCATCTCAAAGGAGTACTGACACAGGGGATGAGTTCAAAACATACACTTCAAGTATTTCCGTTTCCCTTTACTTTTTCAGAGGAAAAAAAAAAAAGTATATATATATATATATATTTATATACTTTCATTATTTAAAAACTGAAGGCAAAAATAGCTTTTATTTCTTAAAAAGGGAGCTCATGGCATAGTAGAATCACCTCATATGCCGAGTCCAATACCCTAGACAGGATTTATGACTTAGAGCCATCCAGGCCTATGTTCCTCCCCAGTGAAGTAGGGGTGATGGAACCAAGGGGCCCAGGCCTCTTCCAAACAACCTTTGAAAATCAAACACTATAAATGTGAAGATACTTTCTTGGAAGTAAATCACCATGAAAATGCGAGCCAGTGTTACTATTAATATCAATGAGAATTCGAGTTATAATTAAAGAGAAATGGGCTGCCTCATATAGCAATAAAATTCCCTGTCAGTGGAAGCATGTGTGAGAAAGTTGCACAGCCCTCGCTTAGAGACATTTGGCTAGATGGATGAATCAGACATTAGAATCATTCATCTCTGAGACCCTTTTCAATGTTCTAAAAGTCTGATTCATTCAGCACTTGGAAATATCATAGACCTGGGAACTGAAATCTCCCTGAAGTTAAACTCAGCTCCATAAATGTGAAATCAAGTAGGAACAAATATATATTCCAAACTGGGGTAAAGTATGACCTAATGCAAACAGACTTCTCTCTCACTAATAACAGAAAAAAATGTCAGTGGCAATTCTTCAGTAAAATGACTAGTTGCAGCTCATGGTCCTCATCCTGGCAGGTGGACAACGAGATGGATCCCAGGATTAATTAGCAAAACTTGGCAAATTCTCTCCTGAGCTCCAGGCTCCAAGGCCACCTACTCCTGCTGCCTCCTAGGCATAGAATTCTAGTCTCTAATCTGTGCCTAGATAAGGTATAAACAGATGAGTTCATAGGCTACAAGTTATCAAGGAAAACCATCTACCCATACGCAATGAAACCTGAGCAAGAATCACATCTCTGTCAATTATCATATCCAATATATTCTGAAAACTAATGAGCCTGTTAAACTTCCACTGGAAACTGACAATAGAGCCCCATCCTCATGAAACAAAGTATCACAATGAAAACTGAAAGGGAAAATGAAATCTGACTGTTGAGGCTTTTCTTGATTTACTTGATTCCTTAATTCAACCAACACTTAGCAAAAACAATTTATGTGTTGAAGCTCTCGGCTCAGCACCATGGAGGGGATCCAGAAAAGAATTGGTGACATGTTCTATCTCTAAGATATTTATGGTAATATACAAACTATGTCAACAAACTATGACAAAGTAGAAAATAACCATGATAAGTAGAAGTAGAGAAAGATGAAGGGGTGAGTGGGACATGGGAAGCTTATTTCTCACTGAGAGGCTCAGGGAACTTTTCCTGGACAATCAGTATCCTGAGGAATGACGAGAATACAGATGTGCGAGGATAAAGGTGAGCCAAGCCCCAGGGGCAGGTAAAGATGAGGGACGAACATAGGCAAGGTGATAATAATGGAATTTATCAAGTTCTTACTGTATGTCAGGTGCCATGCCAAGCTCTTTAAAACAAATAATTTCATTAGACTGAGAAAACTGACGCAGAGAGAGCTTCTTTGAATTCACACAGCTTAGAGATGATAGAATTGATTCAACGTCTGGGTGCAGGTTACAGGAGAGTATGTAAAAGTCACTGATAATAGAACAAGAGGATATTGGATGCCAGGCTTAGGAGACCAATATGTCCAGCTCTTGATATATTAATCCCACATGTTGTTATTGAAAAGATTCAACACAAGTAATTGACCAAATTTTCTACTCATCACAGTGATTTGGGAAATCTTGAACAGTTAGACTTCTTTGACAGAGTGAAAATAGTCAGCTATTACTTTCTTCACTGCGTGGTTCTTAGCTCTACATTCAGCAGAACTCTGAGACAAACTAAGGAAAAGCTACTGTAGGTTGAAACCACTTGACTTCGGCAGAAAAGAGTAAGGAACTTTGGTGAGAGTCTCTTCATGAAATAGGTAACTGAGTAGTGTACAATGAAGTCCCACCACTCTGTTCAGACTGAATGAGAAAGTCCCACTATATGAAGAACAGATAGACTAGACTAGAACAGAAGTCCACAAACTTGGGGTCTGCAAACCAAATTCAACTTGATACCTGTTTTTGTAAATAATGTCTTATTGAGACAAATCACCCATTCATTCATGCACAGTTACCTTCATGCGATAATAGCAGTGCTGAGTAGCTGGTACAGAGACTGTGGTGTGCAGACCCTAAAATACCTGGCCCTCTACAGGAAAATTTTGCCAACCCCTAAAATAGAAAAATCAGAACCCTAGCACATTCATATTGGATAGAAGATTATTTAATCCACTTTCCTCCCCTCCCCACCATAGCCCCCCTCTACACACACACACAGATAAAGAGGCTGAGCCCCACAGAGAGGAAGAGGTTTACCTAAAATCACAGAATTGGCCTGGACGTGATTGGATCACTAACCATTAAACTCCTGTTTCTTCTGCCATACCAGTCCTAAAAGACTAAAGCAACTTCTAAACAATTACTAAGTAACTATATGGCCAGCACCATGCTGTCTCAGAGTTCCACGGGGGAAGAGAGGAGTGGGAGATCTGGGGCCTTCCCATTGCCTGGTCCACACCAGGCGTGGTGATAGACCTTATACAGTGGATTTGGACTTCAACACCCTCTAAAGTTGGCATATGAGGGAAAATCAAGCAGTACCCAAATCCCCTTTAAAATTAAAAATTTAAAAATTCTGGAAGGCCCCCACAACAAACACTGATCCAAACTCTCATTGAGTCCAACATCACCAGTTGGTCATTTGAGGCTGGAAGTGATTTCTGCTTTTTGGTGATGCCTCAGCTGCAGTGGCTGGCTTGGGTTCAGCAGCTGTATCATTCAAGATGCCTCACTACTCTGAGCAACACACAGAGAATGAGGAAACAGTGGGTTCTCACCACCCCCATTCACTCCCCAGTTGGCCCGGGGCCTCCGCTTATTGAGTGGAAAGCAGGAGACATCCCCACATATTCAAATTATTTTCCCACTCTACTTCCCCCTCCAGCTTTTATACTTGAATGAGCGCAAGATGTGTCTCCACCAGATATTTGAGACAGAGTGAAAATAGTCAGCTATTACTTTCTTCACTACGTGGTTCTTAGCTCTACATTCAGCAGAACTCTGAGACAAACTAAGGAAAAGCTACTGTAGGTTGAAACCACTTGACTTCGGCAGAGAAAGAGTAAGGAACTTTGGTGAGAGTCTCTTCATGAAATAGGTAACTGAGTAGTGTACAATGAAGTCCCACCACTCTGTTCAGACTGAATGAGAAAGTCCCACTATATGAAGAACAGATAGACTAGACTAGAACAGAAGTCCACAAACTTGGGGTCTGCAAACCAAATTCAACTTGATACCTGTTTTTGTAAATAATGTCTTATTGAGACAAATCACCCATTCATTCATGCACAGTTACCTTCATGCGATAATAGCAGTGCTGAGTAGCTGGTACAGAGACTGTGGTGTGCAGACCCTAAAATACCTGGCCCTCTACAGGAAAATTTTGCCAACCCCTAAAATAGAAAAATCAGAACCCTAGCACATTCATATTGGATAGAAGATTATTTAATCCACTTTCCTCCCCTCCCCACCATAGCCCCCCTCTACACACACACACAGATAAAGAGGCTGAGCCCCACAGAGAGGAAGAGGTTTACCTAAAATCACAGAATTGGCCTGGACTGTGATTGGATCACTAACCATTAAACTCCTGTTTCTTCTGCCATACCAGTCCTAAAAGACTAAAGCAACTTCTAAACAATTACTAAGTAACTATATGGCCAGCACCATGCTGTCTCAGAGTTCCACCGGGGAAGAGAGGAGTGGGAGATCTGGGGCCTTCCCATTGCCTGGTCCACACCAGGCGTGGTGATAGACCTTATACAGTGGATTTGGACTTCAACACCCTCTAAAGTTGGCATATGATGGAAAATCAAGCAGTACCCAAATCCCCTTTAAAATTAAAAATTTAAAAATTCTGGAAGGCCCCCACAACAAACACTGATCCAAACTCTCATTGAGTCCAACATCACCAGTTGGTCATTTGAGGCTGGAAGTGATTTCTGCTTTTTGGTATGCCTCAGCTGCAGTGGCTGGCTTGGGTTCAGCAGCTGTATCATTCAAGATGCCTCACTACTCTGAGCAACACACAGAGAATGAGGAAACAGTGGGTTCTCACCACCCCCATTCACTCCCCAGTGTGGCCCGGGGCCTCCGCTTATTGAGTGGAAAGCAGGAGACATCCCCACATATTCAAATTATTTTCCCACTCTACTTCCCCCTCCAGCTTTTATACTTGAATGAGCGCAAGATGTGTCTCCACCAGATATTTGAAGTAACTTGATTCAGTGTGTGGTAAAGTTCTCTGTGTAATAGCAATTTCCATGTCAGAGATATGTGTGTGGGGTGTGTATGTGTGTGTGTGTGTGTGCGTGGAGGGAATTCAGACATAAATGCTCAGAGGTGAGAGATTTTCCCAAACAGGAAAGTCTCAGTGGAAATAGCAAAACTTGATGTGCCTTTTGTATCAGAGATTTACAGAATCTTGGAATTAGAAAGTTATTTGGGGCCAAAGACTCCAAGATCATGCCCAGTGCAAGAATTGTACCTGTGGCACCTTAACTGACAGCCTCTGCCCAAATCTTCCAGGTGGTACACTCACTGTTTCCTGGGGGAGCCCACTACTTACTCAAATAACTTCAATGGTTATAAAATCGCAGAACACATTTTGAGACTCAGTAGAGCATAGCTTCTTCTGTCCTAGGGCAGAAAGAATTCAGTGAGAGGCAGAGTGACAAGGAAAGAGTTTATTAGTACAGGACTTTTGTGAGAAAAACAAGAGGACAGGCAAGGGAGTGGCGCCTGAAGAGCTTAGTGGGCTATAGTTTTATAATCAAAGGAAAAGCAGAGAGGGGGAAAGACCAACTTCTTCCTCATTTTGGAATAGACATCGAACTTCCATCATTAACTCCTCCTCCACGTTGGGCAGGGGAGTTTTCTTGTTTCTGCGTCATCAAACTAGGACTGTTGTGGTACAATGGAAACGGGCCAAAAGGTGGTAATATACTAAAATATGGTAGATCATCTCAGGTTTCAGATAATGTCACGTTTTCCCTGTATTTTTGTTTTTAGTATGCACAGAGAAGCCTGTCCTAGGAATCATTGCCTTACTGACTTCACTGGGAAGGAAGTAGATCTCATTCCACTATCATGTTACTGTTTGAGGGGCAAGCCTCATGCTTCTGTTGCATTGGTTTGTTGTTAGGCAAGCCTGCTTTCTTGAAATCATTAACAGGAGTCTCCCATACCTTTTTTATCTACTTACAATCCCCCAGAGGGATTAACTATTTAATCATCTACTTTGTTCCTTTACTCTGTTCCTATCAGTTAAATATCTACTCTGAATATTAAAATGAGCTTAATAGTCTCTAATCCTATGTTCCAAAGCCACATAGAATAAGTCCCTTCTGGATTTCCTCATGATGGCTCTTAGAGTACCTGCCCAAGTCAATCAGATCCCCTTCCTGTCCTGTTATCCTGGTCATGAATGGATGGAGTGTGTGTGTGTGTGTGTGTGTGCGCACACAAATGTACATATGTATAGGGACATGTAAGGGAAGGAGGAGAGGAGAAAATTACAGAAGTTCAGAATTAAAAACCTTGTGAAATAGGGAGTAGAAAGATGAGCAGACCACCATGTCCAGTTTATGTGCCAAACTAAAAAGTTTGGGCTTTCAGATAGGAGAGTCACACAGTCTGACTGGCAATTTAGGTACATTATTCTTCCTATATTGCAGAGGAGACATTTGCAAGACCAAGACAAGAAGGCCCATTAAGAAAATACTGTAGGAGTCCAAATGAGAGATGATTAGGTCTGATCAAATCAGAGGCACAAAGCTGGAAAAACAGAGATACATTTAAGAAATGTTCAGGAGAGAACTGAACAGTTGGTGATGAATGTAGACATTGAGGTGGGAGGGGTCAGGGATGACGCCAAGGGGTGGTGGGACAGGCAGCAGACGGGGCACCTCCCAAAAGCTGCCACTACCAGGAACATTCATTCTGGGGCTGCGGCTCCCTCCCAAAGGAGTCTCTGCAGAGAGAGAAATGATACATTAACACGGGAGTTGGAAAGGAGTGAGAAATAGGAAACACTAATCACAGGCCAAGATAATTAACCAGCAGGTCTGGGATCAGCTGCATGTAACCTCGACTCATCTGCTTCTGCAAATGACCAAGGGAGGATGCAAGGGGAAGAGTGTGGGCAGGACATTTTGCAAATGTTAGGGGAGCAGCTGAGCACAGACCTTGGTGACATGAGTTTGACATGCTTGGCACTCTGGCTCTGGTTTCTGGAGCCCTTGGGGTGCCAAATGCACTGCAGCCAGCTGGCCAGTTGTCCAAATGTCACTTACACCTCTAGGTCTCTAATTACTGGGCTCCCCTTTAGCCTTCTAGCCACACTCCATCAGGGAGCTTGCTGGCCACGTGAACAGGAAATGGATTAGAGGCCATTAGATCATCCACGTTGAGAAAGGTCAGGTCTTACCTCCTGGGAGAAAAGCCTGAACTCAAGCTTCATAATATTGTGCCTGAAGCAGGAGAAAGATCTCAAGATTAGGAAAGAAGAATACATTCCTGTCCCAGCCAGCTCCATGGTCTTGAGTGAGCAAATCATTGCAATTCACACAGCCTCTGTTTGCTTATCTGTAACCTGGGGCATTGATAATCCCTAACTGAGAAGACCGGGTGATATCAGAGGCATGGGTGCACACATAGCGAGAGCTGATGCTACTGCTGTGAATGTAAATCACTAACCTGAGCATATAGGTGGTAGACTGGGAGGAAGAAACCAAGGTTTTAGTCCTATTTCTCCTAGTGTGCCGTAGGACCTTGAGTAAGTCACTTCTTCTAAGTCTCAATTTCTTCATCGGAAAACTGAAGGAAATGGTTTATCTCAGTGATTCTTAACCAAAAATATACACTAGAATTGCCTATGGTTGTTTTTCAATCTTAAGTCGTGTCTGACTCTTTGAGACCCCATGGACTACAGCACGCCAGGCTTCTCTGTCCTTCACTAACTCCCCGAGTTTTCTCAAACTCATGTCCATTGAGTTGGTGATGCCATCCAACCTTCTCATCTCTGTCACCCCCTTCTCCTCCTGTCCTCAGTCTTTCCCAGCATCAGGGTCTTTTCCAGTGAGTCAGCTCTTCCCATCAGATGGCCAGAGTATTGGAGCTTCAGCTTCAGCATCAGTCCTTCCAATGAATATTCAGGGTTGATTTCTTTTAAGATTAGCTGGTTTGATTCTCTTGCAACCCAAGGGGCTCTCAAGAGCTTCTTAAAAATGAAAGTACCCACACCCTATCCTGATATGTTGAAGTAGATTCTCAGAGGATGTTAGAATCTCATGCCCACTAAGAATGATTGGAATGGGTAGTTAGGCCCTGCTTGCCCCTCATCTCTGCCTACCTGGTCCACCTCACCTGGAAAGACGTGATTTTCACCCTTAGGAAAGCCTCTCAACTGAAACTCCAGTTCTGATGCTGTACTCAGGTTCTGGATCTCAGCATCAAGCCCCCCAGGTACTGAACTAGCTCTAACCTCTTGTTTTAGTCTCACCCCTGAGCCCCAGAGAGCTGTGGAGGAGTGGTCTCACTTTGTTCCCTGAAGGAGCTACATTGCTGAGCTTGTCCAACTCTGATTGGAAGGAATTGCCTTAGTTTTCTGAGTCTGTGGTCATCCCCCAACTCCAGGGTAATGAGAGGAGACCTTCTATTGGCTGAAAGACTGCTTTGCTCTGGAGTACCTCGTAGGATCATCAAAATATCCCTTTCTGTTGGACGCCTCCAGTATCCATGCCACACAAGTCTCGGTCTGCCTCACGGAGAACCCCATTCCCATCCCAGATTCATGCTGGACACTGTGATGCAGCTTCCTTACTAGGACTACATGTGGCCTATGACCCTACCAAGAAGGTGGCATTTTCTGCCTATAGACTCCCTTAAACCTGTGGCTTTCTTCCTTTCCTATTTCAACCTGATTTCTGCTCTGTCCAGCTACAGCCATGGACATTTTAATGAGCTCTGTCCCATCATGTGATTTCAGTGGGTTCAGATACTCCTTTCAGCTAAAAAGTTAGAACCAAGTTCGCTCTGGACCGGTCTCTCTGGGACTTGGTTTGCTCACCTGTAAAACAAGAGTGCCAACATCTGCCTTGTAGAAGCACTATCTCTTACTCAAATGCCCTTCCCCATCTATGAACTGAACTGAACGAAGTCCTGCTCATCCTCAGGCCTTAGACTTTAGACATTGCTTCATAAAGCAGGTCTCCCTTGCCATCATTTCCCCACTACTGTTATGTCCTGTGATCATAATCTGTGCTTTTCTTTTTCAACTCAATAAATTCATGTAACTGTTAATTACCAGCTTAAAGTCTCTCCCTCCTACTAGAGCCTAAGTTTTGCGAGGGCCAGAACTGCCTTTCCTACCAACATTAAGCCCCTCATGCCTGACACAGAAGACAGGAGATGGGTCTAATGACTGACAGATGAGACATTGGATGTGTCTGTCACAGAGCATTTGCTCAGTGAACATTATCCTTCTTCCCTGCTCTTAGAAAATACCACTGAACCTGTCCCAAGGTGTGAGACACCAGCCAGCACAGGGGAGCATCAGGGCAGGGCTGAGCTAGTGCTTGAGAACAGTGCTAGCCTTCCTCCCGGGCCATGTGCAGTCTTTCACCCTGGCTGGAGCCACAAGCAACTAGAAGCAACTAGAAGTCTGATGAGAATGATAGCCGTAATTCTCAACATCAAAAGAATCCCACCTGGGGATCTTTAAAAAAAAAAAAAAAACAACCTGTGCCTACACCCAACCCACAGAGACTTTGTCTTAATTCATCTATAGCCTGGGCTTTGGTATTGTTTAATTATTCCCTCGATTATTCCCTGGCTCAGACGGTAAAGCGTCTGCCTGCAATGCGGGAGACCTGGGTTCAATCCCTGGGTTGGGAAGATCCCCTGGAGAAGAAAATGGCAACCCGTTCCAGTATTCTTGCCTGGAATATTCCATGGACGGAGGAGCCTGGTGGGCTACAGACCATGGGGTTAAAAAGAGTCGGACACGACTGAGCGACTTCACTCACTCATTCCCTCAGGTGATCCTTGTATTCAGTCATGAATAAAACGATTCAGTGGCTTCTATCACCATTTTTTCAGATATGAAGGTAAAGGACAGGTGGGCAAAGAATTGGCCCAAGAATGTACGGTAGCTGTGGCATAGCTAGATGGAGCTAGAACTTAGAAGAGTTAACTTTCTACCACGGTCCTTCCCACTGCACCAATTTACAAACTGAAATTCCCTTTATCAACTGCAGAGGCGGCTTTCCTGGCATCAGACAAGGCTGGGGGCAGAGAGCTTGTTTTTTTCTGCTCTGGAAAATCTGTTATTAAAAGCCTGTTTATGCAAGAAGGATATAATTAAAAGTGAATGAGTGTAATTCCTTTATCGCAGTGAATATTAATTAAAGGTAAACACAGCATCAATATTCATTTAGAGGAAGATGGAGGCTGAAAAGCAGACTGTTCATACTAGGGTTGTCAATCACATCAGAAAGTAACAGGATGACAGGACCCCAATTGCAAAATGTTGCTCTGTTTTCCTCACATCCTCTCAGATTTAGAAGTTAGCCAAAATGCAAATCTCTTGTCATGATGGGCTCCATGACCCTGCACGTCTGTGTGGGCACATTTCTGCCTTGCTAAGGCATAGCTCTCAGAAAGTTTTAAGCTGTAAAGACTCTTCTTTATGCAGGATCAGCGTATTGGAAGGGTAACTGACCTCCTTGGTGCTCTTGGAGAGGAAAGAGACAAACAAACCCATGAGCAGTCTCATTGTTCTGGATCTGAGCACTGGGACAAGGGCAGAGTACTTTGAGGAAGAATTCCCAAAGCCATGGTAGGTTCCCATATCTTACAAATCAGACTCAACCGGTAGGGGGAGGGGATTTTGAAAATACAGATTGCCAGGTCTTACCTTGGTCCAACTACATCAAAATCATTTTGGACTGAAGTTTAGGAATGAGCATTTTAACAAATTTTCATGTTAATTCTGATTTTAGCCAAGACAAAGAGCTTTTTTTTTTCCCTTCTGCTAGGTCAGTTAGGAGAAGGCAATGGCAAACCACTCCAGTACTCTTGCCTGGAAATCCCATGGACAGAGGAGCCTGGTAGGCTGCAGTCTGTGGGGTCGCTAAGAGTCGGACACGACTGAGCGACTTCACTTTCACTTTTCCCTTTCATGCATTGGAGAAGGAAATGGCAACCCAATCCAGTGTTCTTGCCTGGAGAATCCCAGGGACGGGGGAGCCTGGTGGGCTGCCGTCTCTGGGGTCGCACAGAGTCGGACATGACTGAAGTGACTTAGCAGCAGCTTAGCAGCAGCAGGTCAGTTAGGGTCTTAAATCATTCACTGATTTGTTCATTTATCTGGTAAATGCTGCTGCTGCTGCTAAGTCGCTTCAGTCGTGTCCGACTCTGTGTGACCCCATAGACGGCAGCCCACCAGGCTCCCCCGTCCCTGTGATTCTCCAGGCAAGAACACTGGATTGGGTTGCCATTTCCTTCTCCAATGCATGAAAGGGAAAAGTGAAAGTGAAGTCGCTCAGTCGTGTCCGACTCTTAGCGACCCCACAGACTGCAGCCTACCAGGCTCCTCTGTCCATGGGATTTTCCAGGCAAGAGTACTGGAGTGGTTTGCCATTGCCTTCTCCTAACTGACCTAGCAGAAGGGAAAAAAAAAAGCTCTTTGTCTTGGCTAAAATCAGAATTAACATGAAAATTTGTTAAAATGCTCATTCCTAAACTTCAGTCCAAAATGATTTTGATGTAGTTGGACCAAGGTAAGACCTGGCAATCTGTATTTTCAAAATCCCCTCCCCCTACCGGTTGAGTCTGATTTGTAAGATATGGGAACCTACCATGGCTTTGGGAATTCTTCCTCAAAGTACTCTGCCCTTGTCCCAGTGCTCAGATCCAGAACAATGAGACTGCTCATGGGTTTGTTTGTCTCTTTCCTCTCCAAGAGCACCAAGGAGGTCAGTTACCCTTCCAATACGCTGATCCTGCATAAAGAAGAGTCTTTACAGCTTAAAACTTTCTGAGAGCTATGCCTTAGCAAGGCAGAAATGTGCCCACACAGAATAAATCATTCACTGATTTGTTCATTTATCTGGTAAATGCTGCTGCTGCTGCTAAGTCGCTTCAGTCGTGTCCGACTCTGTGTGACCCCATAGACGGCAGCCCACCAGGCTCCCCCGTCCCTGTGATTCTCCAGGCAAGAACACTGGAGTGGGTTGCCATTTCCTTCTCCAATGCACACATGCATGCATGCTAAGTCGCTACAGTTATGCCTGACTCTGTGCAACCCCATGGACAGCAGCCCACCAGGCTCCTCCATCCACAAGAATACTGGAGTGGGTTTCCATTTCCTTCTCCAATCTGGTAAATATTTATTAACAATTAAACACTGTGCCATCCATGAGTGAAGACAGAAACCAGGACTCTGTTTTCTAGTTCCTTCTGATCTAGCTAGAAAAGCTACACATTAGAAATGTGATTATAATACACTGATGACTGCTGTCACAGAGAAAGGAAGACAGTAATATAGGCGCACAGAGGCAAGTGAACTCAGCTCTTAATGGGAGGCCCAGGAACAGTTCACAGAGAACACTGATGGAGCACTTGTTTGACTATCATGTTCTCACAGCAGTGATGCTTTGGAGCCTTGAAGAGATGGCTGGAGAGTGGGCTTAACTGGAAGGCAGAGAGAGAATGATGTTCTGCAAGGCTGATGAGCGCTAGGTTGCGAAGGATGTGAATGGCACGCAAAGGCATTTGAATCTCATCATGTCAAAGGGAAAAAACAGATTCAGGAGACTGACCTACACATTGGTGGATTATGGTGGAAATGCATTCAGGCACTGCAGGCTTAAATGCCTCTTAACTGCATTGGAATTAGGATCAAACAAGCATTTGGAGGATTTTTTTTTTTTTAAGCCAAATAGGTTGACATCTATTTAGGGGCTAAGATAATACTCCTAAGTATTTACTAGGAGTGGAGAGAAAGAAGCCATATCTTACTAGAAAATGGAGTGTACCCTAAATAGGCTGGGCAAGGCTTGCCACTGGGTCCAGCAGCAGTTCTTAGCAAGACCACTGGCCACTGTCATAGACTGAGAAGGTATTGATGGGCCTTTTTTTTTTTTTCCTGTAGTTGTGGGCAAGCTCCTAATGCAAACAGAGTCCAGTGCAAACAGAGCAACTGTGTGGATATCAGCTCTGATGACCAGGCAGAGATGAGATCTATACACAGATGGGTCCCAGGTGGTAGAGTTTAGAGAGTAAGCAAAAATTCTCTTCTTTTTGAGACTGGTCTTATAGAATCAGAGTTCCTCGGCTCATGCAGGGCACATAGAGCTCCTGCTTGGCAACTCTAACTGCTCAGAGAATATCTGAGTGTGCAAGGACCTGTCCTTCAGAGTCTCAGCTATCTAATCCCACCTGAAGTGTGACCTTTTCCGTAGAGATTGCCTCCTCTACCCCCTGGTTAGCAAACACAGCTACACACTGGAATATCCTGTAAAGTTTTACAAATTACTTATTTATGCCTGGGTCCCACTCCCAGAGATCCTAACATAATTAATGTGGAGTTAATTAAGGTGGGGCCTGGGTGTTGAGGGGCTTCCCTCATAGCTCAGTGGGTAAAGAAACCACCTGCAATGCAGGAGATGCCTGTTTGATTCCTGGGTCGGGAATATCCGCTGGAGAAGATATAGGCTACCCACTCTGGTATTCTTGGGCTTCTCTAGTGGCTCAGCTGCTAAAGAATCTGCCTGCAATGCAGGAGACCTGGGTTCAGTCCCTGGGTTGGGAAGATCCCCTGGAGAAGGGAAAGGCTACCCACTCCAGTATTCTGGCCTGGAGAATTCCATGGACTGTATAGTCCACGGGATCCCAAAGAGTTGGACAGGATGGAACAACTTTCACTTTTTTGGAGAAGGAAGTGGCAACCCACTCCAGAATTCTTGCCTGGAAAATCCCGTAGATGGAGGAACCTGGCAGGCTACAGTCCATGGGGTTGCAAAGAGTCGAATATGACTGAGCAACTCATTCACTTTTTGGATGATGAGAGTTATAAACACTATACAGATAAGTCTAACAAACAGCAAAGCTTGAGCAAAGCTCCATTTTTACTTTTAAACAGTCAGCCAATAGATGTTAGAAGGAAATGAGTTGTTCAGTAATTGCTGCTGCTGCTGCTAAGTCACTTCAGCTGTGTCCGACTCTGTGCAACCCCATAAACGGCAGCCCATCAGGCTCCCCCGTCCCTGGGATTATCCAGGCAAGAACACTGGATTAGATTGCCATTTCCTTCTCCAATGCATGAAAGTGAAAAGTGAAAGTGAAGTCGCTCAGTCATGTTCAGCTCTTAGCGACCCCATGGACTGCAGCCCACCAGGCTCCTCTGCCCATGGGATTTTCCAGGCAAGAGTACTAGAGTAGGGTGCCGTTGCCTTCTCCGGTTCAGTAATTGAGATGTTAGCTAATAATGCTGGTCCCATTTAATGCATTTCAATGCTAGTTTTTTTTTTCTTCTTTTATACATATCTTATTGATTTTCCTTTCAATCTCTGGAAACAATCCACACTTATCGCTGCAGTCCAAACAACACAATAAACATATTTTTCTGTAATCTAAAACTAAACCGTACCTATACTTTCCCATTTTTGTAACAATAAAAATGGTAGCTTCCTCTTCCCGATAGCATACATGTGAATCATTTTGTATTTGGGATCTAACATAATTTTGATTTATTTTTTTATAGTCAACAACTGTTAAGATTTAATTTTAAATTGTCTCTCTGCAATAATTTCTCTTTTATTCATTTTTTTATTTTGCTGGACCATAGCTTTCAGAAATGCTTACAATAAGAGTTGTACAAACTTCGTATTCTAAAATCCTTTTCAGTCAGTTCGGTCGCTCAGTCGTGTCCGACTCTTTGTGACCCCATGAATTGCAGCACGCCAGGCCTCTCTGTCTATCACCAACTCCCGGAGTTCACTCAGACTCACGTCCATTGAGTCACTGATGCCAACCAGCCATCTCATCCTCTGTCATCCCCTTCTCCTCTGCCCCCAATCAATCCCTCCCAGCATCAGAGTCTTTTCCAATAAGTCAACTCTTCACATGAGGTGGCCAAAGTACTGGAGTTTCAGCTTTAGCATCATTCCTTCCAAAGAAATCCCAGGGCTGATCTCCTTCAGAATGGACTGGTTGGATCTCCTTGCAGTCCAAGGGACTCTCAGTCTTCTCCAACACCGCAGTTCAAAAGCATCAATTCTTCATAATTATAGAATTATAATTAATTGATAATTAATGAACATTTGGATGATTATAGAATTCTAGGCTCAAATTTATTTCCTCTCCTAACATTGAAGATATTATTCCATTATCCCTTATAGCATTATTGATAATCAGAAGCTTGTTGTTTATCTGATTCTTCCTTCTTTGTAGGTACTTTTTTCTGAGGCTTTTAGATTGCTTTTTCCTGTTCAATGTCCAAAATTTTATCAGGATGTACCTAAGGTTGAATTTTTGTTTTGTTTTGTTTTCATTCTACTCAGAAGCAAGGTGTGATTCTTTCCATCTAAAACATATTTCTCCAGCACTGGGATATTTTTTTTCTATTGTATCTTTGATTTTTCTCTCTTTTGTCTTTTCTCTCCACCTTCAACTCCTATTATCTATATGTTGGACTTTGACTCTGTGCTCCACATGTCTTCACTTTCTCTGTATGTTTTGGCTCTTTGTCCTTCTGTTTTAAAAATTGTGGATACATATATACAATGGAATATAATCAGCCATAAAAAAAGAACAAATTTGTGTCAGTTGAAGTGATATGGATGAACCTAGAGCCTGTTACACAGAGTGAAATGTCAGAAAGAGAAAAACAAATGTTGTATATTAACACATATAGAAGAATCTATAAAAATAGTCCTGATGAGCCTATTGCAGGAAAGGAATGGAGAGGCAGACCTAGAGAATGGACTTGTGGGCACAGTGGGGGAAGGGGAGGATGGGACGAGTTGAGAAAGTAGCATTTGCACATAATACACAATCGTGTGTAAAATAGACAGCTAGTGAAAAACTGTATATAACACAGGGAGCCCAACCTGGCACTCTGTGATGACCTAGAGGGGTTGGATGGGAGTGGGGAGGGAGGCTTAACACGGAGGGGACATATATATACTCATGACGGATTTGAGTTGCTGTGTGGAAGAAACCAACACACCATTGTAAAGCAATTATCTTCCAATTAAAAGTATAAGTAAATAAATTAAATAAAAAGAGGCGGTCACCTCAGCTCCGTGTTATAGACACTAACTTCTGTTCAGTTATGTCCAATGTGCTCTGCACCTCATTTATTCATTTTCTTTTCAACATGCACTTTTTATCATTTTTGAAATCCCTAATTTGTATTTTTTGTGATATTCATGTTTCATAAATGTAAGTATTAATTACATGTTTTCATTTCATCTAGTTCACTTTCTCTTTCCTAGGATGCCAGTATTTCTGTCTGTTGAGTTTTGTTCCTTTCTTATATAGTTTGTGTTCCTTAAATCTTTAGCAATTCTTAGTAACATGCTCAGTTTTTACTAGAAGTTGCCTTTAAGGCCACCTGAGAACGCTTTTTCTTTACCAAAATCTGACTCTAGCCCTGTAGTGGAGGGTGGGGATGTGCTATAGGCAATGAGCTGCACCTGTAGCCAGATTTCTGGATGCGGGAGCTCCCAGTTGCTCCTGAATATCACAGGCCCTGCCCTTCTTTGCAGCCCTCAGTGGTGTCCTGATCTAAAGGCATTCACTCATGCAGCTTGCAGCTGTCTCACTGAAGGGAGGAGATAGGGACTGATAGTACTAGTAGTGGGTCTTGAGACAGTCTGGACGTGGGGAAGAGTATACTGCTGATGCTCGCATAAAAAGGAAATGTTTCTGTCTTTGAATTTTATTAGAACTGGGATCAGAGACAGATGAAGATTGTGTAGACCCAGCCAGAACTTAACTCCAAGTCCAAAGGACCCCAAGCACTTCACTATGTTGCTTCTTCTTATCCCAAAAAATATATCTACATCTATTTATAGGTATCTATCCAGAGATATATGACATATATATGATATCTATGTGAATATCTATATACAGATATATGCCATGTCTCAGTTCAGTTCAGTCGCTCAGTCTTTGCGGCCCCGTGAATCACAGCACACCAGGCCTCCCTGTCCATCACCAACTCCCGGAGTTCACTCAAACTCATGTCCATCATGTCAGTGATGCCATCCAGCCTTCTCATCCTCTGTCGTCCCCTTCTCCTCCTGCCCCCAATCCCTCCCAGCATCGGAGTCTTTTCCAGTGAGTCAACTCTTCGCATGAGGTGGCCAAAGTACTGGAGCTTCAGCTTTAGCATCATTCCTTCCAAAGAAATCCCAGGGCTGATCTCCTTTAGAATGGACTGGTTGGATCTCCTTGCAGTCCAAGGGACTCTCAAGAGTCTTCTCCAACACCACAGTTCAAAAGCATCAATTCTTCGGCGCTCAGCCTTCTTCACAGTCCAACTCTCACATCCATACATGACCACAGGAAAAACCATAGCCTTGACTAGACGGAACTTAGTTGGCAAAGTAATGTCTCTGCTTTTCAATATGCTATCTAGGTTGGTCACAGACATATAAATATGTAGATATATATACTACATATTTCTAGATACATATTTGAATGTCTACATAAAGTGTTTTACATAAGACGTGGCACTCAGTAAATGAGAGCTTCTATAAAGAAGCATCAGCAGCATAATGTATTACTGCCACCAAAAGTCAATACTCTCTGCTTATTTTCTCTATTTCTACTCTTTCTTTAAAATCAGATTTTGAGTTGGAGTGGGTCTCAGAAGTCATTTACTGCAACCTCTTCATTTTCACTTTTTTAAAGGTTAATAAATACGTTAACATTTTAAGGTGAATTAAAACATTCTCATTGTAGAAAATATGGAAAATGCAGAAAAAGTAAAAATAATTTAAAGAAAAGGCTTTTATCTGTAACCCCATCACAACTAGCAATATCTGTTCCATATTGTATGAACTGTAGTCAAGAGGAAGAGGAAATGGTCAGCTGACAATCTATCAGTCAACAAGTCATTGGCTAGTCTTCTCCATACCAGTCCTCTGTCCTTCTCTCTGATATAGAAGACTTTGCTTTATTCTGTTGTTAGAGGAACACATGACTGACAAAGCATAGGTGGTGTTTCTGTCTCATACAAGAAGCCCAGATGAATCCTCAGTTCTGGCTACTCACGCCCTTTCTTCCCCATAATCATGTTGGTAACAGCAATGTCTGTGTCTTGAATCCCATGGCATCTCGGATCTGAAGAAACATTTTGTTCTTTGCTTGTCTCAAACTATTAGTGAGAGTGTGCGTTTTGTCATCCAGGTGTGGAGGTCAGCCTAAGAGTATTCTGGGGTACAGGGATGGCGAGAACTATGGTGGGCTGTGCCATCATTCCCCTGCACTACCTGGAAAACTCTTGTAAGAAGTGTTAATGTCACCTCCAACTTGAAATCCTCCTTCGTCTGCCCAGGCAATTGGTCAGGCCTAGCCCTGTGCTCCTTAGCAGTTAGTTCATTTCTCCTAACAGTGTTTATAGGGTATGTGTTTATTCATAGGTCTGTATCACTTCATGGATTATGAATTTCCTAAAGACAAGGATTCAATGCCTAGCACAATTTCAGGCTCATAGCAAGGGCTCGATGAAAGTTTAATGAATGAATGATTGAATGTTGAGTAAATAAACTTCACTGAGGAATTTGACCAAATATTTTAGAAGCATTTTTGTTAATATACAAACAATGCCCCCATAACAGTTTCACCTACCATATTAAACATGACATTAACAGTAATGTACCATATCAAGCTGGTTTTAGAAAAGGCAGAGGAACCAGAGATCAAATCACCAACATCCACTGGATCATTGAAAAAGCGAGAAAGTTCCAAAAAAAAACATCTATTTCTGCTTTATTGACTATGCCAAAGCCTTGGACTGTGTGGATCACAAGAAACTGTGGAAAATTCTGAAAGAGATGGGAATACCAGACCACCTGACTTGCCTCTTGAGAAACCTATATGCAGGTCAGGAAGCAACAGTTAGAACTGGATATGGAACAACAGATGGTTCCAAATAGGAAAAGGAATACGTCAAGGGTGCATATTGTCACCCTGCTTATTTAACTTCTATGCAGAGTACATCATGAGAAACACTGGGCTGGAAGAAGCACAAGCTGGAATCAAGATTGCTGGGAGAAATATCAATAACCTCAGATATGCAGATGACACCACCTTATGGCAGAATATGAAGAGGATCTAAAAAGCCTCTTGATGAAAGTGAAAGAGGAGAGTAAAAAAGTTGGCTTAAACCTCAACATTCAGAAAACAAAGATCATAGCATCTGATCTCATCATTTCATGGCAAATAAATGGGGAAACAGTGGAAACAGTGTCAGACTTTATTTTGGGGGGCTCCAAAATCACTGCAGATGGTGACTGCAGCCATGAAATTACAAGATGCTTACTCCTTGGAAGGAAAGTTATGACCAACCTAGATAGCATATTGAAAAGCAGAGATATTACCTTGCCAACAAAGGTCTGTCTAGTCAGGGACATGGTTTTCCCAGTGGTCATGTATGGATGTGAGAGTTGGACTGTGAAGAAGGCTGAGCGCCAAAGAATTGATGCTTTTGAAGTGTGGTGTTGGAGAAGACTCTTGAGAGTCCCTTGGACTGCAAGGAGATCCAACCAGTCCATTCTAAAGGAGATCAGCCCTGGGTGTTCTTTGGAAGGAATGATGCTAAAGCTGAAACTCCAGTATTTTGGCCACCTCATGTGACACTGGGCTGGAAGAAGCACAAGCTGGAATCAAGATTGCTGGGAGAAATATCAATAACCTCAGATATGCAGATGACACCACCTTATGGCAGAATATGAAGAGGATCTAAAAAGCCTCTTGATGAAAGTGAAAGAGGAGAGTAAAAAAGTTGGCTTAAACCTCAACATTCAGAAAACAAAGATCATAGCATCTGATCTCATCATTTCATGGCAAATAAATGGGGAAACAGTGGAAACAGTGTCAGACTTTATTTTGGGGGGCTCCAAAATCACTGCAGATGGTGACTGCAGCCATGAAATTAAAAGAGGCTTACTCCTTGGAAGGAAAGTTATGACCAACCTAGATAGCATATTGAAAAGCAGAGATATTACCTTGCCAACAAAGGTCTGTCTAGTCAGGGACATGGTTTTCCCAGTGGTCATGTATGGATGTGAGAGTTGGACTGTGAAGAAGGCTGAGCGCCAAAGAATTGATGCTTTTGAAGTGTGGTGTTGGAGAAGACTCTTGAGAGTCCCTTGGACTGCAAGGAGATCCAACCAGTCCATTCTAAAGGAGATCAGCCCTGGGTGTTCTTTGGAAGGAATGATGCTAAAGCTGAAACTCCAGTATTTTGGCCACCTCATGTGAAGAGTTGATTCATTGGAAAAGACTGTGATGCTGGAAGGGATTGGGGTCAGGAGGAGGAGGGGATGGCAGAGGATGAGATGGCTAGATGGCATCACCTACTCGATGGAGGTGAGCCTGAGTGAACTCCGGGAGATGGTGAAGGACAGGGAGGCCTGGCGTGCTGCAGTTCATGGGGTCGCAAAGAGTCGGACATGACTGAGCGACTGAATTGAACTGAACCGTAACTAAAACGTTTAACTAGCTTTCCTTCTATTAACATAGACATACACTCCCTGACTTACCCCGGAGCCAAGGCTGGAAAATATGAGTGGCGTGTCTCTCATAGCACATTTGTTTCTTGAATAAATAGCACATTTACTCTTCAGAGTCTCAGAAGACTGCTAATCTGCATTCTTGGACTTCTCCAGTGTCAGGGATACACCTGCCCTCCAATTCACCCTCTTTCAAAATCAGAAAACCACCATTTTCAAAGAAAGTATTCTAAGAGCTAAAAAGAGAATTGAATTTTAAATTAAAAGTTTAGATTTGAGGCCTACACCTACTATGAACTGTCTGTTGTGTCCATCTCTTTACTATTTTAAGCTCTATTTCCTTATCTTGAAGGTAACTGCCTGAGCAGGGTGGCTGTGGACACAAAATATGAAAATGAATAGAAAGGTATGTTGTAAACAATGAAACAGTGTATATATTTAAGGGAGGAGTGGAAAGGAGAATGGGAGGTTACTATGCACACATATATCTGTCTTAAATAAAAGAGAATAACTGTCAGAACAAAAAAAGAAAAAATTGTTCTCCAGAGAGGAGGAAGGTACTGGAATTGTGGAGTATTGTGTCACAGGGGAGGGGAATGCCTCGCTTATAGTTATGCGGAGCCAGTGGAGAGAACAGTCTTATACCTACCAATGCTTCATCCTTCCTGCCTCCTGCCTCCCAACTTTCTGGTCTTGTCTCTAAGAACACAGGCTCTGAGTCACACTTTCTGGTCCTGGGTTCTGATTGTGCCACTGACTGAACTCCCAGAAGTACTTCCCTTCTCTATACATCACTTTCTCCATCTGTGAAATCAGAGTAACCATAGGATCCTCACATAGGATCCTCTCTTCCCTGTTACCAATTTTACTTCCACAGTCTCTCATGACAACTTGCTTGTGGCAATACTTATTCTCATCTCCCTTGGTGCTCTTTCTCCTCCCCGTGCTGTACTCGCTTTGCAGGATCACACCCTAATGAATTGTAAGTCTCCCCAAGCTCTCTGTCTGCCCTCCTGCGGCTGAGTGGAGCTTGAAAAAAGCTCAGGACCACACTGACTGCTTTAGATGCAGGACCAAGGACCACAGGGTGCACTTGAGACTCTTCAGCTTCCCTATCTTATCCCCTTAGACCAACCACTCTCCCACCCTGTTAGTAACAACTTCACAACATCCTCCTCAATTTGCCTTTGCCCGCACTCTTGGCTAATGGCCTTGCTTTTCACATCACTGAGAAAATGGAAGCCATCAAAAGAGCATTTCCATGGACCCCTACAAATCTATCTATAAATCTGCCAGCATTTTCAAACAAGTGTTCTACCTTCCATTCTGTTACTAAATATAAATTGTCCATCTCCTCTGGAAAGCTATTATGGCGGAACTATGCCCTTCAAAACTTTGTATTGAAATCTTGACCCTCAGCACCCTGGAATGTGACCTTATTTAGAAAGAGGGACATTGCAGAGATAATTAGTTAAGATGAGATCACCCTGGAGTAGGGTGAGCCTCTGATTTGATACCACTGGTGTCCTCATACAAAGGGGAAATTTGTTTGCAGGCACACATAGGAAGAATGCCAAGTAAAAAGGGAGGAAAGACCAGGGTGATATGCCTACAAGCCAGGAAATGACAAAGATTTACCGTAGACCACAAGAAGCCAGGGGAGAGGCTTCACATAGATCCTCCCTTAGAGACTCAGAAGGAGTCAACACTGCCAACACCTTGGACTTCTAGCCTACAGGACTATGAGAAAATTAATGTCCACTGTTCAAGCCACTTGGCTTATGGTCCTTTGCCTTGGCAGCTCCAGAAAACTACCAAAAAGCTGACCCTCAGTCATTTAAGTGACTAGATTCTACCCCCTTTAGAAGACCCAGAGACACTGGCTCCAGCAGCACTTTCCCCCATAGCATTAATGTTTTCTATTGTATCATTCTCATCAGCTCCGCACAGGCTGTAATTTGTCCCATCTCAAAAAGATGTTTACTTTAACTTCCTTCGACACTCATTGCCTTGCCTTCTACCTCTTCTCTATCTACCATGCTCGGCAGCAACATTTCTTATGTTGATACACTCATTGTCTCCAATTCCCCTCCTGTTTTCTCTTAAACAGCTCAAACTCTCTCATGAGTCTGATGCTCTTGTGGCCTTTACTCCACATAAAAAGTTCTAGTCAAGGTCACTAATGGCTTCCGCGTTGCTATGTCTACTGGCCAGCTCAGTCCTACCCCTGTCTGAACCACCAGTGACCTTTGACACAGCAGGTCATTACTGTGCTCTCGAGGCACTTCTTCCCTTAGCTGCTGGGACTGCATGCTGCCGACTTGGTCCTCCCTTTCTGACTACACCTGATCATTCTCCCTGGGTAGTCCCTCATCTTCTCCCAGACTCAAGGTGTGGGCCACCCCAAGGTCATGTCCTTGGTCGTCCTCTCTACCTACACACAACATATATCCCCTCAGTGCATGCATTCAAGCTCTAGAGTTAATTACCATCCATGTGCCAAAGACACCCTCATGCACACTTCCAGCCAAGGCATTCCCCTGTATTCCAGGCTCGCATAGCCAACTGCCCACTCCAGCAGATACACACACGTAGCATATTCCAAACTGAACTCCCAGTCTTCCTTCAAAAGCCTCTTCTCCTGCTTTCTTCTCCACCTTGACTGAGCGCAACTCCATTCTTCCAGGTGCTTAGGCCAAAATCTGGTATTCATTTTTACCATCTCACTTTCACTTCTGCCATAGATCCAAGGAGTCCTATGAACTCTACATTTAACTCATATCTGGAATCTATATCTTTCTCATTCCCTCTACTAAGCTACCACCATCTTTCATCAAGATTATTGCACCAGCCACCTAATTGGTTCCCTACTTCTCCCCTTGCATCCTACACTCTATTCTCAGCACAGTGGTCAGCTCCTGGAAGACATAGGTCACCAAGTAAAGTCCTCCATCGCTTCTCACTTGATTATAGAAAAGTTTGGCACTTCTAGTGGCTTATTGGTCCTTTCATGGCCTCTGACTTCATCCCTTTTCCCTCCACTCCAGCTGCAGAGGTCCTTGGTCCCAGAGCATCCAGGTTGCTCTCCCTGCAGGGTCTTTGCACTGGAACACGGGTCCGCCAGGTAACCCATGGATAACTTCATTACCATCGCCATCTTCTCTCAAATGTCACTTCCTCAATGAGGCCTACCTGGACCAACAATAAAATTGTGATTTGTTCTCAGATGTTCCCTTTCCCTTCCCCTGGAGAAGGAAAATGGCAACCCACTCCAGTACTCTTGCCTGGAGAATCCCATGGAGGGAGGAGCCTGGTAGGCTACAGTCTACGGGGTCGCAAAGAGTCAGAGATGACTGAGCAACTTCACTTTCACTTTCACTTTATGGTCACCATATAAATTCTGTCTCCCTGTACTAGGATGTAGGTTCTGGAAGGCAGGGGTGGGGGGTATTTTTCTGATTTATATGTAAATTTATTAAATATCCAGTAAATATTTGTTGAATGAGTGAATAAATGAATGGATGAACATAAAGTATCTAGAATACTGTGTGGCACAAAATACATGCTTAATAATATTATGCATCATCCATATTCAAATCAGATTTTGTGGCAGGAAGATCTAGGGCTGGCAGATTTCCCCTTGAAAGATCCTGGGTAAAGAGAGGAAATCTGCCAGTTGCAGATGCTTATCCAAGGCTCGTTTATTTCCAGATGACTTTGCACGGGCTCTTTCGATTCTCCTCTGACTGCCCCCTTGTGCCAGACTTGAATGGGTCCCTTGGACCTACCCTGGCAGGACTCTGCTTGAATCACTGCTCTGTGCTCTTCAGGAGAACTTCAGGCCCAATTTAGCTAGAGAGAAGTAAAAATTAATAACCTCAAAGAAATCTCAGCCTATTTCTGCTGTTACCTCATTTCCGGGTGTTTTCAGTCTTTAAGAGACTTTAGGGGAATTAGGTCCAGACCTGAGAGCTGGTAGTAGTTAATACTACTGAACAAAGAACACAGAGATTCTGTTGAGCCTGTCAGACATTCCCATGATCAGCAGAGTATGCAAATGGTTTATAACTTTATTTTGATGGAAGGGTTTGCAAGGGAGCTGATTTAATGTGACTTAGGTTTTACAGGACCACCTTGGGTATAATTTTTTAAAAGAGTGTATGGAAGAAGTAGGGAAAGCAATTAGGAGGCTATTGCACTAATCCTACTGAAATCTCAGATCACAGTAAGAGAAGTAAGACATGGTTGGATTCCGGATACGCTTTGAAAATAGAATCAATAGGATTTCCTGACTGGTTGGATCTGTGGTATAAGAGGAAGAGAGGGGTCACAAAGACAGCATGGTTTTAAGGCTGAGCCCCAGAGAGTGGGAGCCCTCACAGCACCTCACATGACCCACAGGACTCTCTTGGTTTTGAGAAGATGTATGTGAGGGCAGGACAGAGGAAGAGTTGTATTAAATAAAACTGTTTTGTACACAAACATTGCCCGTATGTCTTCTATAAAGCAGAGAAGAGTTTTTGAGAGAGAAAGGTTTGTCCTCAGAATTCCTAATAATTAATTCCTGCTTTCCTTGCTTCCTTTTTATACTCTGTCCAGGAAAACTCATTTTCTGAATGCTGCTGCTAAGTCGCTTCAGTCGTGACCGACTCTGTGCGACCCCATAGACGGCAGCCCACCAGGCTCTGCCGTCCCTGGGATTCTCCAGGCAAGAACACTGGAGTGGGTTGCCATTTCCTTCTCCAGTGCATGAAAGGGAAAAGGGAAAGTGAAGTCGCTCAGTCATATCCGACTCTTCGCGACCCCATGGACTGCAGCCCACCAGGCTCCTCTGTCCATGGGATTCTCCAGGCAAGAGTACTGGAGTGGGGTGCCATTGCCTTCTCCGCATTTTCTGAATAACTTGCACATAATAGAATAGCTTAAGTCTAATATACTGTTTAATTAAAATGCAACTTTAAAGATGTCCACACACTCACAGTGCTTCCTAAGGGAACTCAGACCCTCAACATGCAGGTTTTGTCTGAAAGCTCTGCATTGATTTGTTTATTTATCTATTTTTAATTGGCAGATAGTTGCTTTACAATTTTGTGTTGGTTTCTGCCATATATCAACATGAATCAATCATAGGCATACATATGTCCCCTCCCTCTTGAATCTCCCTTCCACCTCCCACCCATCCCACCCCTCTAGGTAGTCACAGAACACTGAGTTTAAGGCTCCTGCATCATACAGCAAATTCCCGTCTGTTAGGTTATCCTACTTTACATATGGCAATGTGCATGTTCCAATGTTCCTCTCTCTATTCGCCCGCTCTCTCCATCCCTCACTGTTTCTACAAGTCTGTTCTTTATACCTGCATTCCATTGCTGCCCTGCAAACAGCTTCACCAGTACCACCTTTCTAGACTCCATTTCTATGTGTTAATGCACAATATTCTCTTTCTGAGTTAACCCATTCAGTCTAACAAGCTCTGGGTTCATCTACCTCATTAGAACCGACTCAAATGCATTCCTTTCAATGGCTGAGTAATATTCCATTGTATATATTTACTACAACTTCTTTATCCATTTCTCTGTGGATGGGCATCTAGGTTTCCTCCATTTCCTAGCTATTGTAATTAGTGCTGCAATGAACATTAGGGTACATGTGTCTTTTTCAATTCTGGTTTCCTCAAGGTGTATGCCCAGTATAGGGATTATTGGTAGTTTTACACTTAGTTTTTAAAGGCATCTCCATACTATTCTCCATAGTGGCTGTATCAGCTTACATTCCCACCAACAATGCAGGCAGGTTCCCTTTTCTCCACACCCTCTCCAGCATTTATTGCTTGTAAATTTTTTTGATGGTGGCCATTCTGACTGGTGTGAGGTGATACCTCATTATAATTCTGATTTGTACATCTCTAATAATGAGCAATGTTGAGCATCTTTTCACGTTATTAGCCAACTGTATGTCTTCTGGAAAAATGTCTATTTAGGTCTTCTGCCCACTTTTTGATTGGGTTGCTTGTTTTTCTGGTATTGAGCTGCATGAGCTACTTGTGTATTTTGGGAGATTAATCCTTTGTCAGTTGTTTCATTTGCTATTATTTTCTCCCATTCTGAGGGTTGTTTTTTCATCTTGCTTATAGTTTCCTTTGCTATGCAAAAGCTTTTAAATTTAATTAGGTCCCATTTGTTTTTTCTGATTGTTTGTTTTATTTCTGTTGCTCAAAGAGGAGGGTCATAGAGTATATCTTGCTGTGACTTATGTCAAGGAATGTACTGCCTATGTACCGCTAAAAGCTTTATAGTTTCTGGCTTTACATTTAAGTCTTTAATACATTTTGAGTTTATTTTTCTGTATGGTGTTTTGTCAGTGTTGATTTAAAGCCCACCCAATGAGAGAGGTAAGTATTCAAATGACTGAGAGGAGTACAGGGAGGGGGAAGGGCTGCATTTTACATTTCTAAATACTTGGGGTAAGGACCAGCCTCATTTTCTGATCCAGTGTCCTCTGGGCTGTTGGATTTCTGCAGCTACACAATGTCAATCTGTTCAATGACTGTGTCTCACCCAGACAGAGCCTGACCCAGAGGATGGGCCTTGCTGGAGACAGAAAGGGGAAAAGAGTGGAGCAGAGGACCAAGCGTCTCCCAGCTCCCCATTACTCACGTTAGATTACTTTGTGAAGGTAGCCTATGATTTGGAAATTTGGGATCACATGAAGCAGTAAGACAAGACAGATCCCTACAACTGGTTTTCTTGGGATGGCCTGGGAGGCTCAGGACCCCGTGAGGAAGAAACAGTGTTCAGGAGACCCGGAGGTGTCCTGGGGTGCTTCCCTGGCCAGCAGTGCATAGGTCTTGGGTGTCTGCCCAAATCTCAGGGGAGAACTTTGTGTTTTGTTTGAATTGTGAAGTCCCCAGTAAAATTGAATCCAGCCTTTGTACTTCAACACTGAATTAAATCTCAGGGACAGAGTTTTGGGTGAAACAGAAAAGAACAGCTTTATTGCTTCACCAAGCAAAGGGGGCCACAGTGGGCCAATGCCCTCAAAATTGTGTCCCCCTTGGAGAGAGCAGTGAAGCTTTATAGGAATGGTTTAAAGAGGGCACGATCAGCTCATGGGCATTATTCTGATTGGCTGGTGATGAGGTAAATGGAAGTCAATCAACATCATCGACCTTCTGGTTCCAGCTGGTCTGGGGTCTACAGGTTTATGGTCAGCATCTTGTACTGTTAACTTCTCCCACCTGGTTGGTGTTTCAGTATCTGCAAAATATCTCACAGATATTGTTGTATGTATCCCTCAATGGGGAACCAGGACCTTGCCCCAGGGATGCTCTACTGTTTCTCCTGACTGTTTCACCCTGGTTTCACATCCCCTCCCTTCCCTAATTAACAACTGCTTGAATCTGCCTGTTGAAACTCAGGGAAGATCATGGAGGGTGTGTGCATGCTAAGTTGCTTCAGTCGTGTCCAACTCTTTGTGACCCCATAGACTGCAGCCCGCCAGGCTCCTCTGTCCGTGGGATTCTTCAGGCAAGAATACTGGAGTGGGTTGTCATTTCCTTCTCCAGGGGGATCTTCCCACCCAGGGATCGAACCTGCATCTCTATGTCTCCTGCATTGGCAGATGGATTCTTTACCGCTAGCGCCAGGGTGAATGAAGCCTATTTCCTGTTATTAAAGAAATGAGGGACACAGAAAGGCTTTTTCCCCAGGAACCCCAGAGAGTCCTGCTTGGTATCACCAGTCTCATGCTCTTATCTTCCAGAAGAAAGATTTCAAAAAAAGAAAAGAGGATGGGCATGATCAGACCATTTGCAATTTCCCACCTAGCAGGACTGAGTCCATCAACTCTGCTAGGGGGTAAGTTCCTTATATCTGTGTTCTTTGGAGCCCTGAGTCTGTGTCTGTTTGGAACCTTGCCTCCTGCCACAACAGCCTGCAAAACCATTCAAATAAAACCAGTTGAAAGATTGCGTGTCAGCAGAGCACTTCGTAGTTAACAGAAGGTATTCAGATGTTTTCTGGTTTTGATTCTCAAACTAGCCTGGACTGTCAGCTTCATCAGGACAGAGAACCATGTCTGTTTCATTCAGTGTATCCACGGTGTTTGGAGCAGGGAGTGGCGCATAATAGGCTGTCAGTGCATGTTTGTCCAATAAATGAACCCTGTGGGACCACAAAAGGGAATCATTATCCCTATTCTAGGTTTAAGGCCTAGAGACTCGCAGTTAATAAATGGCAGAGCAGGACCAGGCAGAGCCTCCTAACCTAAGGTCATTACTAGTCATTTGGTCCCTTGATGCTTCTAGGTCACTAGTCTAAGGAAGCAAAGAACCCTAAAGCCATGAGTATGTGTAATAGCCATCTAGTGCACAGAACAGGCAGCAAAGGTTTTTCAGCACAGAGAAAGACATTCAAAGAAAATTCAGGACAGAGGTGTGGGCATATAGCTGACAAAAAGCTCCATGCCCTCCCTGTGCAGAACAAAGTGTGTTCCAGCAGGCAGACACTGGCTGGAAACATGTGCAGCTCTTCAGCATCCCCTGGAGCAGAGCTCCAGAATACAGCCTTTCTGCAGGGCTCAAGTGCTCATAGGAAACCCACATCCAAATGCACCATAGTTATATCTAACTGATGCTTCATGGTCCACTATTTAGTTTTTAGCTAATAGTCATAGTAAGGCTCAGGATTCATCACACCTTCTATTTCTTCTCTAGGGAAAATAACCAAGAGTTTAGTCTAACTACAAATCAGAAAGCAATGTGCATAGTTGCCCATGCTCAGTTGGTAAGTTGTGTCCGACTCTTTGTAACCCCATGGACTCGAGACAGCCAGGCTTCTCTGTCCATGGGCTTTTCCAGGCAAGAATACTGAAATGGGTTGCCATTTCCTCCTTCAGGGATCATCTCAACTCAGGGATCAAACTCATGTCTCCCGCATCTCCTGCATTGTCAGGCAGATTCATTGCCACTGAGCCACCTGGGAAGCCCAGCATTGCTGACCACTGAGAGTGAATACATGACCTTAGGTTCTTAAAGCTGAGAATTCTAAGTGGTTCACAGCCTGGGTCCCTAGAAACAAGGTCTGAGAAGCTCCTGAAATAACATGTATGTCATGAGCGTTCTCGGAGAAGGCAATGGCAACCCACTCCAGTGTTCTTGCCTGGAGAATCCCAAGGACGGTGGAGCCTGGTGGGCTGCCATCTATGGGGTCGCACAGAGTTGGACATGACTGAAGCGACTTAGCAGCAGCAGCAGCATGAGTGTTTGGTGGAGAGCATCCTCACAGAGGTCTCTGAGTTCAATCCAGCCACTGAGAATCTGGAGTTACCTCCCCAACTTCCCAGCTTTGCTCAAAGGCCCAAGGATGGGACATAGGTCCCTAGCAAGGTATCCCAACCATTTCTTGGCACTTTCCATTGCCCAGGTGATCAATACCTGGCCCCATAGAGACTGAGGTGTGGGCTGATTGTCCCACTAGGACCTGAACAAAACATCTCCCTCCGGTGTCTAGCCCATATTGTCAGAACCAGAGCTGCAACAGCAATGCTAGGACGACCTTCAGCATGTATCAGGGGCTGCTTTTCAAAACTGTGTATTTAAAGACAGCTAATGACAAGTTCCCCTGAAGTGAGGTATTTATATGCTGCTCATATATCTCAGAAGAGCCTCTTACATGGAAGCCGCATCTGGAGCTAGTGGCGTCCATCAGGCCCAATTCTAATGGACTGCCCCCAAACGAGATTTCAGTGATGGAGGCAAGACCCAAGTTAGTGAAAAAAAAAAAGAGATCCTCTCCTGCCATCTGGTGGCTAATGCTAATTATGCACCTTTTTACAACATGGATTTGTATCAAGTTCAGTCTCAGATCTTTTCAAGGGTTTCAGAACTGAACCCAGTATAAACTCCTCCCTTTAATTGCATGAAGTTGCAGCTCAGGAATTGTATAAGCACGTGTCACATATCTTATCAGTGGCAGAGCTCAGATTGAGGCTTAAGCCTTCTTGCTGTCCTTCAGGAGCTCTTTCACACCCTGTGCCAGGTTTTGTGTTTAATCTTTCCTATCTTTTTGCCCTTTTCCTAGGACAGGCACTTTCCATCTGGAAACAAGGTCCAGTCCTCCACTCTCCCACAGCTCCCTGCACTTCCCTCTATAACAGATTCTCTCTCTACCCAGGGTCTCTCCATCGACTTTCCCGTGTCCTTCACTCAACAAGAAACCCGTGAGAGCAGGGACGGTTCACAGCCTAGAGCCCAGCAGATAGAAACATGAGAGAAGCCACCCGTCACTTGCTCACCAGGTGAGCGGCACAGTCTGGTCTGAACCAGGAGCATCTTCACCACACCTCTCACCACAGCCACTGTCTTCCTGTCCTCTGCGATGGAACCCCGTGCTTCTGGGGTCCTGGAGAGAGCAGGTGTGGGTGCCCTTGTGAAGAGCTCCAGGGGGTAAGAGGCCCAGCCAGGACAATACTGAGTTGGGGGCTGCTCACAGCTGGGTGCCTGAAGGGCAAAAAGAGAATGTGGTACGGCTGTCAGGCTCAGGGCAGTTTCAGTGAAGAATGTTCAGAGAAGTTTCTGGGACTTGAAGGTGAATTCAGGAGAACCTTGGTGGAGAGCAGCAGAACAACCAGGCTCAGAGGTGGAACAGGCAGGTGTGTTAAGGGTACATCTAGGGTATGGAGAACTCTCGAGAGCTGTGGGGAGAAGAAGGCTAACCCAAGAACTGCGCCAGGGCCAAATGACAAAGGCCTTAATGCCAGGGTCTGGGAGCTTAGCCTCAGCTTCCAGGGGAGAGAAGGCCATGCAAGACTTTAAGGAGAACAATGAGATGGGGACTGGACAGCAATGGGGTCGATGAGTCAGGAAACACTGGATTAAAAAGTGTGGCCCAGTGGAAGTCCATAGACCTCGTTGTTCCCACACTTCATCATGCTTTCGAACTCCCAGGAGAGCCAGCTTGAATGCAGATTCCCAGAGATTCTGATTCAGCAGGTCTGAGCATTTGCACTTTCAGCAAGAAGCAAACCCTTTGAGTGTTTCTGATACATATGACTTGAGGGCACACTTGAGATATCACAGAGGAGAATGAGAAGAGGAGAGAGCAGAGGACAGCAGGCAACTCGCAGGGGATGGGCAGTGAAGCTGGCGGTGGAGGGAAAACAATTTGATAACAGAAGTGGAAGGGAGAAGCAGCGCCTGAGAAACGGAAGGAAGACTGCTTTACAGAGAAGAGACTATTCCTTCCCCAATATAGGCAAGGGTCTTGTCGACATGGGAGGGGAAGGAGAGAGTGGAACAAATGAAGAAAGGACATCCACATACCATGTGTAAAGCAGCCCAGCCTGGTGCTCTATGATGACCTAGAAGGAAGGAATGAGGGGAAGGGAGGGAGGCTCAAGAGGGAGGTGATATATGTATAGTTATGGCTGATTTGCATTGTTGTATGGCAGAAACCAACACAACATTGTAAAGCAATTTTCCTCCAATTAAAAAATTAATTTAAAAAATAAAACAAGGACCAGTCACACATACAAATAAAGAAAAAAAGTAGAGACTATTCCTCAAAGCAAACTCAACATGAAAGTTAAATTAGGTATGAATAGACAATGGGTTGATGGGATTTGGACAACTACACAGTCATTACTGACTCTATCCAGCAGTGGTTTACTGAACAGTGGGGGCAAAAGCCAGACAACAGAGGGTAGGAAGTCCCTGCAGGAGAGAAGCACCAATACTCAGGGGATTTTCCTTCTAGAAGCTTGACTAGGAAAGAAAATGAGAAGGGGGATGGAGGCTGGGTGGAAAGGGACTGATGGTGCGGAAGCATTTTGGTTTTAGATGGGAAAGACTGGGATATTTTTCCATGAGCTGGAGGATGCGTGGGCTGACATCAGAGCAGAGGGTCCAGGAGAGAGAGGTGGGGCTCCCAGAAGGCAGGCAGGATTGGGGAGCCATCCTGAGCCCCCAGATACAGGACCCTCCTTTCCTGAGGCAGATGATAAGAGGAAAAGTGCAAATGCAAATAGGTTTGCAGGTTGACTAAAGTAAGGGACCAAAAAAAAAAAAAAAATAGTGTAAATATGTAAACTTACCTTGTCAAAATTTGAGTTGATAAATAAATCTGGGAGAAATAGAGAGTTCATTAAATAACTGTATTAAGAGTTAAAAAAATGTTGAGTCTCAAATGAAGACCTAAAAACTGACTTTAACCATGCAAATGTAAATTCTGCACTTGGTTTAAAAATTAGCTTCTGAAAATACAAAAGGACAACTTAACCTAATGGCAGCCAACTATTTTTAAAAAGTAATAATTGATGATATTCTCCATTTACTGAAAAGGATTATGAAGCTTTTAAAAGCTAAGAATTTGAGATTATCAATGTAGGATCCAGGAATTTGCAGAATTCCAGCTTAAGACTGTTACTCCATCCCTTTCTAAAGGAATGAAAGTGAGAAAGAGTGGGTGGTATGATTGTTGAGACAACTTAATCTCTACTCTGCTTTATATTTAAGTCATTCATTTGCAAACTTTTATCTTTTAACTGTAACTAGAAACTAGTTCATTGTGTTCTATCTCAAATCTAATCACACTGATCTCACCAAATGAAACTCACAAATCTCCCTGATCACCTAGGAAGTACTTTTAAGGCTGTTGCTGCTGCTGCTGCTGCTAAGTTGCTTCAGTCTGGGACCCCATAGATGGCAGCCCACCAGACTCTGCCGTCCCTGGGATTCTCCAGGCAAGAACACTGGAGTGTGTAAATAATCCTAAATCTCCACCCCTCAGATGCTCTGATGGCCTGGGTCTTGGGAGTGAGATGGGAGGCTCTCCATGAATCATTCTCATGATCCATTAGGTTTGGAAGCCACTGAATTGATTAGGAAATGTTTGGAGGTGTCTGGTTGCCACACTAAGCTACTAAGGAGAAACAGAGCTTTTTTCCTTGTGTTTTGCAAGTATTCAGAGCTATCAGATTATGCCTTTGGGGAGTATGACAAATTATATACCTGAAACTATGGCTAATTATGGTCTACATCAAATCTAGTCCATCCTAAAGGAAATCAATCCTGAATGTTCATTGGAAGGACTGATGCTGAAACTGAAGCTCCAATACTTTGGCCACCTCATGCGAAGAGCTGACTCATTGGAAAAGACCCTGATGCTGGGAGGGATTGGGGGCAGGAAGAGAAGGGGACAACAGAGGATGAGATGGCTGGATGGCATCACCGACTCAGTGGACGTGAGTTTGAGCAAGTTCCGGTAGTTGGTGATGGACAGGGAGGCCTGTCGTGCTACAGTCCATGGGGTCACAAAGAATCAGACACCACTGAGCGGCTGAACTGAACTGAACTAATTGGCATTTGTTGGTGTAGCATAATGTTAGAAGACTCGCTCAGGCTTATAAACTCCTTAAAAAAGTTTTAGTGCTCAATATAAACCTAATCACTCTATATCTAATCTTTTCAAATGACTAGTATTCATAAGTAGTATATTTATGTGCAATGATGTTGTGGATGATATGAAGAGAGACTAATAAGGCAGTAAGAGGTGGTCCAGAACTAACTCATCATGCCCCAAAAACAACACAACTGAATAAATCATGTATCATCTTTATCTTTTAGGTTTAATTTTATTAGTTGTCATATCTCTTTGAGTTATAATGTACATATTGTAAAGTTCACCCATTTTAGTGTACAGTTGGATGAAAGACACCACTGAGCGGCTGAACTGAACTGAACTGAATGGCATTTGTTGGTGTAGCATAATGTTAGAAGACTCGCTCAGGCTTATAAACTCCTTAAAAAAGTTTTAGTGCTCAATATAAACCTAATCACTCTATATCTAATCTTTTCAAATGACTAGTATTCATAAGTAGTATATTTATGTGCAATGATGTTGTGGATGATATGAAGAGAGACTAATAAGGCAGTAAGAGGTGGTCCAGAACTAACTCATCATGCCCCAAAAACAACACAACTGAATAAATCATGTATCATCTTTATCTTTTAGGTTTAATTTTATTAGTTGTCATATCTCTTTGAGTTATAATGTACATATTGTAAAGTTCACCCATTTTAGTGTACAGTTGGATGAGCTTTAGCTCATTTACAGGGCTGAATAACATTCATCACAGTTTTAGAATACCGCTGTCAATCCACAAAGTTCCCACACACAGCCCTACAGCCCAAGAAAACCTATGATCTGCTTTCTGTCTCTAAGGTTTTGCCTTTTCTAGAAATGTCATGTAAATGGAAACACAAAGTATTTAGTCTTCATGTTTGTCTTCTTTCACTTCACATAATGTTCATGAGGGTTCATCCTTGTGGTTAACATATGCGCATAGTTCACTACTTACTTTTAGCCCTTAATATTTCAATCTAGGATCCATTTTTAATTCACTTGTGTGTGTCATGTGAAGTACATACGCATATATACATATGCATATATGTATGTATGTATTTTTGAATATGGATAGCCAATTGTGCCACCACCACCTAAAAAAGCTGTTCTTATTCATTGAATTGCCTTGGCACCTTGGTTGGAAATCACTTGACCATAAATGTGTAGGTTTACTTCTGGATTCTCTCTGCTTTCCATTGATCAACATGTCAGTGCTTGCAAGTGCTAAGCATTGATTTGTGAAAACTTTTTTCAGTTATGTATACTAAGTTGCTCTGGGAAATGTATTTCTTAATAAGGATTGTGGTAAAAATATTATCCAGGCATTTCCAGATAATATTTATAGTAAGACACACAAAAAAGGGTCCTAGAATAGTCTATCAGGATGCGTAAGGGTAGTGGACCATGAGTATAGCCTCACAGTTTGCAAAAGGGGAAACTGAGGCTGGAAGGGAGGAAGTAACTTACCTAAAGTTACACCAGAATGCAACCCAGGTGTTCTTCCTGATGCCCCCATCTTTCCAATGCATCAGCTCTTCGTCCCTGTTCTTCAGCAATTCCTTAAGCTGTTTCCACCACACCCTCCACTGAGGCTGTTCTGGCAGCAGCTGGCTGAGCCCACGTAGGCGTACAGCTGGGCAGGAGTCTCCCTCTCCTCAGCCTCCTCTCTGAGACTTGCCAGTCTCCTCAAGTGCTGAGTTGCCTGCAGGATGGCCCTAGATGACTTGCCCCCTGTGCTCCTGCCCCTCCCTCTTCGGGGACAGTAGAATTGGCTTTTCTTCAGGGACTCTTCTCAGAACAGAAAGAAGAAAGTCATGCCACCGACGTCAAATGGCTCTTACACAACGGCAGCATCTTGCCGAGTATTGTGCAAATAACTCCAGAACATATGGATTGAATTTCCCTTCACTTATTCAGGAATGTAATAAGTCATTGCCAATGGAGGAAAGCTGCCACTGGGCCCTGACACTCAGAACACTTGAAAGAGTCGTCTTCCCGTGCCAAGGACCTCTTAGTCTGGAGCTCTCCCATCCATCTCAAGTTCAAAGGGCTCCTACTCTCAGCAAGGCACAGGCTGAGTGGGTCACAGAAGCAGTGTCCCAGACACACTGCTGCCACCCTCCACAGTAGGAAGACTGTGCATTTAAGCACATAAACTGGGCAGAATGTCTGCTCATTAGTTCATTCATCCATCCATTCATTCAGCTAGTATTTATTGAACCCTGTGGGAGCAGGGGGAATAAGAATATCAGAGTGAGCAAGAAGTCACAGTCCGTTCTGGTATCCAGTGAAAGAACTTTTTCAGAACTTGAGGCTTTTGAATGGGAATGAGTTCCCTTCACAGGCTGATAGAAACTCAAGCGTCAGACGAAGAATTGGGTGGCTGAGCTCTGAGATTCCTCCCAAGGTTTCTTGAACTTTTTTAAGTTCTTGGAAAGTTGCCACTGCTCCCTTGCTACCTGTGCCCCTTTGGATGGCACCTGCAGAAGCTTAGACCCAGAGATTTTTGTTGGAAGGCATGGATGGTCTCTGGAGAAGCAATAGAGGATCCAGGAAAATCAGATACCTGTTTTTTATATTTCTTTTTTATATTTCTTTTATATATTTCTTTTTATATCCTGTCTTCTTTATCTACTCAGAAAAGATTTGAGAAGTTTATCCTCTTTAACCACAATTTGGAAGGGTCTGACTGTGCTCGGGAAGCAGAGCTGAATAGTCAGTCAGGTCCTCAGGTTCCTTTTGCCTCATTTCCCTAGAACAGTAATTTTCACACTTTTGCTGCCTTGGAATTACCTAGGAAGCTTCTTATAACACAGACTGCTGGGCCCCACCCCTAGTGTTCCCTGATCTCTGTTCATTTCCAAGGCAAACCATTCAATGTCACGGTAATCCAAGCCTATGCCTCAACCAGTAACACTGAAGAAGCTGAAGTTGAACAGTTCTATGAAGACCTACAAGACCTAACACCCCAAAAAGATGTCCTTTTCATTACAAGGGACTGGAATGCAAAAGTAGGAAGTCAAGACACACCTGGAGTAACAGGCAAATTTGGCCTTGGAGTACAGAATGAAGGACCAAGGCAAATAGAGTTTTACCAAGAGAACTCACTGATCATAGCAAACATC
>SJXQ01005641.1:0-22908 GCA_006408695.1 Aepyceros melampus
TGCAAGGACCCCACTGCATAACACAAGGAAGCTTTCTCAACACTCCGTAATAACTTATATGGGAAGAGAACCTGAAAAAGAACATACATATGTCTAACTGTACATGAATCAAGCACCTGGAAAGACATTCCTCCCTCCCTCACTACAGTGCTCAGTTGTTCAGTCATGTCCGATGCTTTGCAACCCTTGCTGTAGCCTGCTAGTGTCCTCTGCCCATGGATTTTCCAGGAAAGACTGCTGGAGTGAGTGGCCATTTCTTTCTCCAGGGGATCTTCCTGACTCAGGGGTCGAACCTGCATCTCCCGCATCTTCTGCATTCCAGGCAGATTCTTTACTGCTGAGCCACGCCAGGGAAGACCCACTCATCATTAAACCAAATCTACACTGAGGAATCCCCTCCCACTGGTCAGAAGGGCCATCATCAGAAAGATCTCCAAAGAATAAACACTGCAGAGGATGCAGGGAAAATGGAATCCTCCTCCACTCTGAGTGGGGATGCACGGGCATGCAGCCACAATGGAAAACAGCACGGAGTTTCCTGGAAAAAGTACAAAGCGGAGCCACGGATCCAGCAACCCCACTTCTGGGCTCAGATCTGGAGAACATCACAATTTGAAATGACACGTTGCACCCCTGTTTTCAGAGAAGCACTATTTACAGTAGCCAAGACGTAGAGTGCACCAAAGTGTCCAGCGACAGGAACACGAAGACTGAGTGGTCCATCTGCACGCTGGACGACTCCCCAGGCTCTGGGGGTGGAATCAGGATAGGACAATGTGGGCCTCTGACCAGGAGCTGGTTGGAAGAAGGGAGATCAGGCCTGAAGGCAGAGGGTTCCCTGAAGTCTGTGGACCCCAGTGCCCTAATGGGTTTCATCCCCAGTGGGGATCACGGATCCAGCAACCCCACTTCTGGGCTCAGATCTGGAGAACATCACAATTTGAAATGACACGTTGCACCCCTGTTTTCAGAGAAGCACTATTTACAGTAGCCAAGACGTAGAGTGCACCAAAGTGTCCAGCGACAGGAACACGAAGACTGAGTGGTCCATCTGCACGCTGGACGACTCCCCAGGCTCTGGGGGTGGAATCAGGATAGGACAATGTGGGCCTCTGACCAGGAGCTGGTTGGAAGAAGGGAGATCAGGCCTGAAGGCAGAGGGTTCCCTGAAGTCTGTGGACCCCAGTGCCCTAATGGGTTTCATCCCCAGTGGGGACATGGGCAGGGGCTGAGCCCCTTTGATGAAGCCACAGCAGCACTGGGCTCAGAAGTCCTGACGATGTCGCAAACTCTGGCACCATGTTTTACAAAGGAACAAGAGAATGAAGCTGAGCTCCTGAGGGCCAGTCCTTCCAGCTCTGAGTTGCTTCCAAAAGCCCATCATCACCTGCATGGGGTCGGCTGGGACCCACCTGCCCCCTTTTGGCCTTTCTTCTCCCCCCCTCTGTGATTCCAGTGACATTTCCAGCCTGCACCCCTCTCCCAAGGCCAGATGCGTCTGTCCATCCACTGCCTCCCCATCTCACCCTGGGGGCAAACAGGCTCCTTGGAGGAGTGTGATCCGCTGCCCAGGAGGCAACCCCACCTTCCCTGGCTGCTGAGCCCAGACACCTGGTGTAAAGGAGCAGGAGTCTATGCGCTTCCCAGGACAGACCCCATCCCAGATCCTCTGCTGGAGCTCCTCTCTGAAGTGTGGAGAGTTATCTGATGTACATGCCCTGAGTTGTTTTACAGATACTAAAACCCCCACCAAATGGAAGAAGTTAATACTTGATGAGCATGAACACGTAACCCCTAGAGCTTCCAGTGCCTGAGAATTCGTGAGGTTAGCCGCCTGTTACCTCACCAACCAGAAAACCGTGCACCAGCGGATCACAAATTCTGTGGCCCCCTCCCTCGTGTGGCCCTTACAACTGCTTTGCTGAAACCCTTCAGGGAGTTTGGGGTTCAGAGCACAAGCCAACCTGGCGTCAGTAGACTGGCCTCACTGAACTCAGGCGTGTGGACTCAGGGTTGGTTCAGCAACATGGGGGCCTCCCAGGCTCCCATGTCCTTGTGTCCCAGTGACTGTCAACACCTCCTCCAGAGCCCATGGCCGGTCCCCACACTAATTCTCCTCAACTCCTAATCTGGTAGTTACTGCTTATATCATGGTATTGATGAAGACATCTGGAAGAGCCAACTGTGTAAGGTAGACACTTCTAAACTTGACACCAGGCTCCTTCCCAAGGGTAGGATGGAGTGACTATTCTCATGGGCCCCACGGTGGAAGAGCTCACCTTCTGATGAAGCCAGGCCTTGATCCTTTCCAGGTGATTCCATGGTCCTCATTCTCCCCAGAATCCCACCCACATGTCTGCTGTCTGTGCCGATGTATACGGGATCTTGGTACTCTCCTAAAATGAGCACGATTTTATACACAGGTAACGGGCTTCCCTGGTGGCTCAGGTGGTGAAGAATCCACCTGCATGCGGGAGACCTGGGTTTGGGAAGATCCCCTGGAGAAGAGAAGAGCTACCCACTCCAGTATTCTGGCCTGGAGAATTCCATGGACAGGGGAGCCTGCCAGGTTATAGCCCATGGGGTCACAAAGAGTCAGGCACGACTGAGCAATTTTCACTTTCAGTGGGTTGAATGTTGGCCCCAAAAGATGTGTCCCCCCAGAACATGTGAACAAGACTACATCTTGGAAAAGGGTCTTTGTAGATGCATTTAAAGATACTGAGGTGAGGTCATCACGGGGGTGGGTGGCCCTCAATCCAGTTAGCAGGTTCCTTGTAAGAGTCAAAAGGGAGACAGACACAGAGGACAAGCTGCATGAAGACAAAGGCAGAGACAGAGGGGGCGCCGCAAGCCCAGGGACCCCTGGAGCCCCAGAAACTGGAAAAAGCAGGAAGGACCCCATCCTGGAGCCCCTGCAGGACCACACCCCCTTGATCTCAGGCATCTGGTCTCCAGGACTAGGGGAGGATGAACTCCAGCTGTTTTAACCCACCCAGCTTGTGATCATTTGTTAGAGAAGCCACAGAACAGCCACACAGACCCTGCCCTGTGGGATCCGAGAAGTGTGGGTCTCACCAAAGGCAGATGGAGGGCGGATTACAGAACCTTCGAGTCAGCAGTGGGCCCTCAGAAATGCTAGAGCAGTGGCTGGACCCCAGAATGTTAAGTCTGAAGCCCATCCCTGGGGTACTGGCTTGCACATGCCTCCCAGGTTCTTACACCTGTACATGTGGTGTAGTGTCCCAGTTCTGACTGAGAACATTTAATGTCACTGTTCACACTGCCAATTAAGAACTCGTCAATTGCACAGACGCAAACCCAGTTAAGATACTTGCTACACTGATGATCAATCCCGACGATGGTCAGGGGTGGGGACTTACATGCAGCCAGCAGCCTTCCACCGTCTCCATCCCCTCACCCCCCTCCTCCAACCCCCCTACCAAGGGCACCCTCAGTGGGAAGCTGGGAAACCACACAGAGCCACCTCAAATAAACCTTGGCTGAGCCCCAGGCTAGCTGCTCCTGAACCTCATCCATCCTTCCCAGGTAAGACACCTGAATACGAGCAAAGACCTCACAGGCTGGAGGAAAGGACTTGGAGCCACCCCAGCAACAGCACGTTTGCCGAGTTGGCTCATGCAGGCCAGGCAGGATGATCCTGACCCAGGGGGCTCTTCTGGAAGCTTTCTGTTCCCTATCTGAGTTACCCCTCCAGTCCTGTTCCCACTGCCTTTTCTCATGCTTCCTCACTCCTGCCCCCCGCCCGGGGAGACGTCCAACAGCAGGAACAGGGGACGCACCGCTTCCTTACCTGGTCTGGAAAAGACCTGATCACAAACAGCAACCGCAAGGCCGTCTCACCAGCCCAGCTCCACTCACCCTGCAGAGAGCATGGCGTAGAGTCCAGCTGCAGGCACGCTTACACCTGCTTACAGAGACCTCGGCCCAGGCTCACCTGGAAGGGCTGGCCAACCTCCCCCATCAGGGGCTCACAGTTGCAGAAAAATGGGCCTTGCTGTGCCCGCCAGGTGCAAGGAACAGGTGAGGGTCGTGAGGGCCAGGATGGACAGGGGGCTGGAGCTCCGGCTTGTTTTCTAATCATTTTATCTGACCCATGAGTGGGAGGTAATTTCAAAAAGACCCTCTCCTAATGAGAGGAACCCAGGAGTCAGCGAGAAGAGGGCTGGCACATGGCCCCAGTGCCTGGGTACAGCGGAAGTCTCTGGAAGACTCGGTGGAGGGAGGCGGCACAGTGAGGCCCTGTCCTGGAGCAGCTGTTTGTTAATTCAGGTCCTGCTCTGAGGGGCTCAGGGTTGGGTCTGACCAACAGGTGGACCGGGGCGCTCTGCAACAAGGGCTGTGTACACAATTCCTGGGCGCTGAGCCCTGTAGGATACTTGAGCCCCATATCCTTGGGGGAGCCTGCCCACCAGAACTCTGTGCTCCTGGGAGGGATGTGGGAACGAGCACCCTCTCTGTGAAGCGGGCACAGAGTAGCTGAGTGACTCCCCGTGGGGCCCCCTGTGCCCATCCACAGGGAGGAGGTCGGCAAGCGGGTGCTGGCCGCTGTGCTGTGTGTGGGAGGCCCCACAGGAACCTGCTGTTTCTTAAACCTGACACCGCGGAGGCTTCCCCAGGACAGGGCAGACAGCCTGCCCCGGGCAGTGGGAGCTCCTGGTGACCCTGCAGGGGCCGTGAGAGGGACTGGCCAGGCCGGAGGGGAGTGAGCGCCCAGACAGAGACAGGGGGCTCGGGGCCCGAGGGGGCCTTCCTGGTCTGAGCGGGGAGTGGACGAGCAGGTGCTGAGTGTGACCCAGGAAAGCGGCCCTGTCGACGTGAGGCTGAATTCACTTCAGAGGGACAAGCCTCCCAGATGATCCCAGAGACAGGATGTGACCCAAGAGTCCTCGTAGAAGAAGGTGAGTGAGGCCCCCCAAGGGGAGGCTCTGTGAGCTGCCCCGGGACAGGGTGAAGGGGCGGACGAGAACCTGCTGTGAGTGGGGGTCACCCTGGCCGGGGGCGGGCACAGACCCCACGCCATGGCCCCAGCCTGTCCTCTGGGTGGATTACTTGACTGCTCGGAGCCTCAGCCTCTCAGCCTGTTTGTGGGCTGATGGTAGCACGGACTGACTAGTAATTTGCTCAGAAAAGGGCCTCATGGAAATTCCACAGAACATCAAGACGGGACTCACAGCCACTGTTTCCTGCAGGTCTGTCTTCAGGATCCAGAGAGCAAAGGCGAGCAGACTTGTAGCAGAGCCTGGGATGGGCTCGGTCTTGGTGGTTGGTAGAGTAACCGCTCTCGTCTCCAGGGAGACATGAAGCCCGTGAAGTATGGGTCCAGCTGTGCCCGCCTTTGAGGCCTGGAGGAGTTGGGCAGAAGCACTAGTGTGGTCATCCCTGTGCAGAAGCTTGCAAGACAGGGTCCAGAAGGAGCTACTGCCCCGCAGGTGGGTTCAAACAGAGGCTCTGTTTGTTTTCATTTTTTGTTTGTTTGTTTGTTTTCTAGACACAAAGCAAAGTCCTAATATCAGTACACCCATGGCCTGTGAAAAGGCACATCTGATCTGGCTTCAAGTGCTGCTGCTGGGTCCCTCCCGACTGGAGCAGGGCCACCAAGTCATGACGGCAAGGTGGTGCAGGTTTCGAGGAGCAAAAGCACATGGTCCAGGCCCACGAGAAGCCGTGCTGTGAACCAGCGCTGTGGCCACGGGCGTAGCCTCCACCCGCCCCACAGGCACAGACCACTCAGCAGTCGAACAGACCCTGCTCTGGCCTGAGCCTAGCTGAGGTTCTCTGCGTCAGTGGGCAACGTTTCTTTTTTTCCATTTTGGTTCAAGTAGGCAAATAATGAATAAGGAAACAAAAGCTGAGACCAACACACCAAAGGCTTTATCCAGTGGCCAAACACTGGAAAAGCAGGAACTAAATATGCAGATCAACTTCTCACACACCCGCAGTTATTTAATTTTATTAAGATGCAATTAGCTCAGTAATTGACCAAGAGGGCTTCAGGGCAAGGTTTACCTGAGCTCAAGAAACCTGGATGAACAGGAGTTTCTCTAAGGCTCTGCATGCCCTAGAAACCAGAGATGGGCATGAAGAAATGCTGCCACCTTTTGGCTGTTTCCCATAACAACAACTTTAAACCCAGTTGGGCAGATGGACTCGACATTCACAAGGCCTGTGGGGCTGTAAATGACGCCTGCGACGCCTGCCATCAAGTAACGTCCCCAGGTAAATCATCGGAAAAGAATTCAAAATAGGGCACACTTTCAAGAAGCCAGTTTCAAGTGGTAAATTATACCCTATAAAAGATCAAAAAGCACAGGAAAAACTACTCTACTCACTAATCAGTTCAGTTCAGTCGCTCAGTCGTGTCCGACTCTTTGCGACCCCATGAATCGCAGCACGCCAGGCCTCCCTGTCCATCACCAACTCCCGGAGTTCACTCAGACTCACGTCCATCGAGTCAGTGATGCCATCTAGCCATCTCATCCTCTGTCATCCCCTTCTCCTCCTTCCCCTAATCCCTCCCAGCATCAGAGTCTTCAATGAGTCAACTCTTCACATGAGGTGGCCAAAGTACTGGAGTTTCAGCTTTAGCATCATTCCTTCCAATGAACACCCAGGACTGATCTCCTTTAGAATGGACTAGTTGGATCTCCTTGCACTCCAAGGGACTCTCAAGAATCTTCAACATCACAGTTTAAAAGCATCAATGCTTCAGCGCTCAGCTTTCTTCACAGCGAAAAACCATAACCTTGACTAGACGGACCTTAGTCGGCAAAATAATGTCTCTGCTTTTCAATATGCTATCTAGGTTGGTCATAACTTTCCTTCCAAGGAGTAAGCGTCTTTTAATTTCATGGCTGCCATCACCATCTGCAGTGATTTTGGAGCCCAAAAAATAAAGTCTGACACTGTTTCCACTGTTTCCTCATCTGTTTCCCATGAAGTGATGGGACCAGATTCCATGATCTTCGTTTTCTGAATGTTGAGCTTTAAGCCAACTTTTTCACTCTCCTCTTTCACTTTCATCAAGAGGCTTTTTAGCTCCTCTTCACTTTCTGCCGTAAGGGTGGTGTCATCTGCATATCTGAGGTTATTAATGCAAATCAAAAGTATATGGACTAATCACCTCACACCAGTCAGAACGGCCATCATCAAAAACTATACAAACACCAAGCGCTGCCTAGGATGTGGAGAAAAGGGAAGCCTCCTGCACCAACGCCCAGGATGTAAACTGGTAACAACCACGATGTAGGATAGTGTGGAGGTTACTTAATGAAAACGAGAATGAGACCACAAGACTCCCTAACACCACACACAAAAATAAACTCTGCAAAGAACAAAGATCTTACTGGAAACTCAGATACCACAAAATTCTTGAGAAAAATATAGAAAAGGCACACTTTTCCATAAATTACATCAAGTTTTTTTTCAATCCACCTCTTAGAATAATGAAAAATAAACATGAAATAAGAAAACAGGAACTAACAATCCCTTAAAAAGTTTGCACAGGAAAGGAAAGCCTAAAGGAAAGACAAAGACAACCCTAAGAACAGGGGGAATTTTGCAAACATAGATAACCCCAAGGATTAATCTCCAAAACAAACAGTTCCTGCAGCCCAATATAAAAACACCAACAGTCCCAGAAGACATGAGCCGGCGATTAGGAGGGTGTTTCTGAGGAAGACTTAGTGTCTGCCATTACGCTCAAGAAAAACGCTCACCATCACTAATTATCAGAGAAATGCGAATCAAAAGTCTAAAGAGGTATCACCTCACACCAGCTCAATACCAATTCAAAACTGCAAAAAGAAATGCTGGCTTACCATTAACAACTGAATGTTCATTGACCTTTAACACATTCTGATTTTAATATCAAGCTACACTTATATATTGGGTTAGCCAAAGGGTTCCTTCGGTCGTTAGGTAAAGATAAGACACATTTTTCATTTTTACCAAGAACTTTATTGAACAACATATTCCTTTTGTTCTACTATGTTCTGCCAATTTACAGGCAACTTACAACTCAGAATTCCATCATCCCAAAACTTTTCATCTTTTTGAGCAAAGAACTGTTCTAGGTGCCCTCAGCCAGGGTATTGATATTTTCTCCATTAAGAGAATTTTGTAAAGACTGAAATACACGCATATCTGAAGGCAGAATGTCTGGTGAACACAGCGGATGAATCAGAACTTCCCAGCCAAGCTGTAACAGTTTTTGCCTGGTCATCAGAGAAACATATGGTCTTGCGGTATCATGATGGAAGATTATTTGTTTTCTGTTGACTAATTCCAGACACCTTTTGTCGAGTGCTGCCTTCAGCTGGTCTAACTGAAGAGCACTGGGAACATTATTGGAATTAATCGTTTGTTTTTCTAGAAGGAGCTCATAATAGAAGACTCCCTTCCACTCCTACCACATACACGACATCACCTTCTCTGGCTGAAAACCAGTCTGGGTGTGGCTGGTGGTGATTCATTTTGTTTGCCCCACAATCTCTTCCTTACTGTATCCACTTTTCATCACCTGTCATAATTTGCTTTAAAAACAGAACGTTCTCCTTATGTTTAAGTAGAGAATCACAGTGAAAATAAAATCAAGGTTTTCTTAACTTATTTGGAACCCAAACATTAAAGTGATTAACATAACCGAGCTGGTATAAATGACGTTTAACAACTGATTTGGATATTTTGAGCATGCCCACTGTCTCCCTTGTGCAACATGGATCGTCCTCAAAAAAATCTCGACTTGATCACTATCAACCTCAACTGGTCTACCCGACTGTAGGGCATCATCCAGCAAAAAATTTCCAGCACAAAACTTCACAAACCCCTTCTGACACATTCAATATGTCACAGCACCTTCTCCATACACTGCACAACTCTTTTTTGCATTTCTGTTGCACTTTTACTTTTCTTAAAATAATAAAGCATAATATGCTGAAAATGTTGCTTTTTTCCTTCCATTTTCATTACTAAAATGGCTGCACCAAAAATCTACCAATTTTGGTAAGCTATTTTTAAAGGCATGCTGGTATGACAGCTGTCACATTACAATCTAATAAAATTGCTTCTTTTGAATGAAGTTAAACACAACTAAATGCTACTAGAGTCACTGTATGGAAAAAAACAAAATTTCTGGTCAACCCAACATTTCATCTGATGTAGGATTTCAGTGTCTAACAAAAAGACAGTATTTTACATACTATACAACTTGTTGCTATTCTGTCGTGTCTGACTCTGCAACCTCATGGATGGCAGCATGCCAGAACTCCCTGCTGCCAATCAAATTTTGACTTGCTTCAAAAATATTTCATGATGAGTATACTTCCGTTAAAAACCAGATAGTAAATTTTTAATAAATTCTGGTTTGGGTAAGTTTAAAAATAATGCCACGCACCCCTCCCAGGACAGAGCCCAGTGGCTTGGGGACCCCTGCTGCCCTCCAGGACACAGCGCCCAGCATGCCCACTCACACTTCAGCAGTGTCCACTTCACCCCCCCAGACAGTCCTGGTGAAGCTCTGAAATTCAGTGTTGTGATTATTCAACGTCATAACTTAGAAATGCCAACTGAAGTAGAGCCCACCAGTCCTGTGCCTTGATCGAAAATGGAGAACAAAAAGCAAAGGTCAAGCTGAGTCAACTCACTCCCTGTTTCAAGAGTGCTGTGTCTGAACGCTTGTGTGACCCCAGACCCACACGCAGGGATTCTAAGGGCAGTGGGCGGGGCCGCCCTCAGCGGGCGACAGGTCGTGAGGGTGGGGTCCCCAGGAGTGGGGCTCGTACCCTTATGAAGGATACAGACCCCAGCCCCTCTCCTCCACGTGAGACACAAGGAGAAGTCTGCCACCAAAAGAGAGCCCTCACCCTGCCAGGCTGGTGCCCCAACCCAGAATGTCAGCCTCCAGAGCCACGAGACATAAATTTCTACTGTTGGCGGGATGGGCAGCTGTCTGCAGTAGTTTGCAACAGCAGCCCAGAGGGACTACGGCAATATCAGCAGCAATGCACGGGACAACCTGGAATCTGGAATCTAAAAAAGTCCCAAGAGCACCGCAAAAATTAAAACCCTGAAGTATAAAGCTTACAAAATATACATATATATATATATGCACGCATGCAGAAAATAGTGAAACACAAGTGAGCACAAACAAATTATAAAATAGAGAGCTCTTCCTGCTCACGAGCAACGCACTCAACGTCGTTAAGAGGACCATTCTTTCTGTAGATTCAACAGAATCTCAGTCAAATTCCTCCCAAACATATTTGACAAATTGTTTCAAAACCTAGAGGAGATGACAGAAGACTAAACAACACAGTTACAGAAACCCCTCATTCAAGGCCCAAGACTTACAGTAAATCGACAGAAATGAAGAGTGTGATGCTGGAGAGCAGAGAGAGACATAGAACAGAAGAGAAAGCACAAAAATAGACCCATGTGAATCTAGTCAAGTGACCAGTCAAAGGGACAGTGTAACAGAGGAAGGAAGTGTGTAATAGAGGAAGGAAGCGTGTAACAGAGGAAGGAAGTGTGTCCACGAATGGCCAGGAAGCAGCTGGAAACACGTGGGAAAATGAAGGTAGATACAAATACTCTAACTCACACACACAAAATTCACTCAGAATGTCCGTAAACATTAATTTTTCAAATGCAAAATCATAACCATTATAGAATAAAATCTATGTAATCTTGAGTTTGGTATGAGTTTTTAAGTAAAACACCAAACACTAGTCCATGAAAGAAAAAAAATGTGATGCTGTCTATTAAAATTTAAAATGTCTACCTCATGAAAGACCCTGTTAAGACAATAAAAAGACAAATCACAGGGGCTTCCCTGGTGGTCTGATGGTGGGGAATCCACCTCCCAACACAGGGCACACAGATCCCATCCCTGCCCCAGGAAGATCCCACTTGCTGCACAGCGGTTCTTCAGGGTTCCAATTTCTGCACATGCTTGCCAACAGCAGCTCCCTCTTTCTTTTCTTTTTATCGCAGCCATTCTAATGGATGCAAAGTGGTATCTTGCTGGGGGTTATTTCTGTTTTTGTTTGTGTGGGTTGAGCCGTGAGGTTTGCGGGATCTTAGTTCCCCAACCAGGGACTGAACCTGGGCCTTCGGCAGTGAAAGCACAAAGGCCGAGCCATAAGCCCACAAGGGAATTCCCTCTCACTGTGGTTTTTCCACTTCCCTGATGGCTAGTGATGCTGAACATCTTTTCACATGTTTACTGGCACCAGGTTTAGCAATGACTGGGTATGACAACAAAAGCATAGGCAGTAAGATAAAACATAAATAAACTGCACTTCACAAATACTTAAAGCTTTTGTGCTTCAAAGGATACTCTCAAGAAAGTAAAAAAACAACCTACAGAATAGAAAAAAATATTTGCTAATCACAAGTCTGATAAGCATCTTGTATCCAGAATATACAGAGAGCTCTTACATCTCAGCTGCTGCTGCTGCTGCTGCTGCTGCTGCTAAGTCGCTTCAGTCGTGTCCGAATCTGTGTGACCCCATAGACGGCAGCCCACCAGGCTCCCCAATCTCTGGGATTCTTCAGGCAAGAACACTGGAGTGGGTTGCCATTTCCTTCTCCAATGCATGAAAGTGAAAAGTGAAAGCAAAGTCGCTCAGTCGTGTCCGACTCTCGCGACCACATGGACCACAGAATACCAGGCTCCTCCATCCATGGGATTTTCCAGGCAAGAGTACTGGAGTGGGGTGCCACTGCCACAACCCAAATTTAAAATGGGCAAAGGACTCAAGCAGACTTTTCACCAAATAAGATACACAAATAGCATGAAAAGCTGTTCAGCATCATTAGCTGGCAAGGATACACAAATAAAACCACCATGTGGTACCACTTCACATCCACTAGAATGGCTGTTGTCAAAACAACTTAATCCAGAAAAGGAAAAAAAAGAAATGAAAAAGAAAGGACACTAACAAGAGTTGGGAAAAATATGCAGAATGGAGCCACAGTACACTGCCAATGAGAATGTGATGTTGCAGCCACTGAGGAAAACAGTTTGGCAGTTCTTCAAAAAGATGAACACAGAGTTAACACCTCATCTAGCGGGTGTAAACCTAGGAATATACACAAAGAACTGAAGGCAGGCATTCAAACAAAAACTTACACAGTGACTTTCATAGCAGCACAGTTCCCAAGAGTGCAAAGGCGGAAATAACCCAAACATCTTTCTCAGGACGAGCGTGCAGTCTGTCCAAAGCCTGTCCACTACAGTGTGGAGAGACGTCAGAGCCAGGCTGCAGTGGGAGGGAAAAAAGAGCACGGAAGGCCATGTACTGTGCGCCATCTGTGTGAAGCATCCGCAGCAGGCAAATCACAAGACAGAAGGTGGACTCGTGGGGGCCGGGGTCACAGGAGGGTGGAGAGAGGAGTGGGCGCTCAGGGGGCTTCCCTCCGGAGTGAAGGTAGGCAGAGGCCAGCTGCACACGAGACGACAGCCTGAATGTCGCTGCAGCACACACTTAGCAGGGAGCTTCATGCTGCGCAAACTCTACTGCAGTCACAGCCAGAGAGCGCCCCGAGCCCCCGGCAGTCCCGCCTCGGCCGAGCCTCCGGGGCTGCCCACGGCCCGGCTGCTGCGGGGCCCCACCCAGCCACCCTCGGGTGCTCGTGCCCCGGCCACACTGCCACTCAGCTCCTCCTCCGGCAGCTCCCTCATCGAGTCCTGGGCCGCCTTCCCTGCCTGCTTCACAGGTGCGTGGGGATCCGCGACCCCGCATCGGGGCTCATGGGGTCTCAGTGTGCAGTTGCCAAGGGTTGTCTCCCCAGAATAGGTGGAAATGAGTGTTTCCTGAGCCTCGCTGTGGATAGGCAGCTGGCTCAGGTCGTCCTGAGAAGCAGGCGTGGCCCACCTACAACCACCAGACTCTAAAAGCCACTGCTCACTCAGGCAAAAGCAGGACCAAGTGTGTGAGTCCAGTGAACACCGTGCCCAGCTGTCCAGTCCTGCGGGGCTCGGGTCCATGTGAGCGGCAGGAGCCACACAGATGCTGTTATAAATACCCTGGCCTGGGGCTCCCCAGGGCCGGCTCCAGGAAGTGGATTCGCGCTGGTATTTTTATCCTTGGTTAGAGCAGAGGGTGCCTGCACCTCACTTCCGTCCACACACCTCCACTCTCTGGAAACTAAAGATACACTCGGGGTCCTGCCTGGTCCCGCATGGCTCTCCACAAACCTCAGGGCTCCACAGCACGCAGTGGGGTGTGGTGGGCGCCCTGTCTGAGCCAGAGGGACCTGTGCCTTCAGGACCTGGGGAGGCTTTGCTTCTCTATGCTCAGACCACAGGGAGGTGCCTCTCCAGCCCAGCACCCAGGAGACAGGCCTCCATCTATCCCACCTGCAATACGTCAGCACCTCCAACCTCAGGGCAGGTCTGGCCCAGCCCTCACTAAACAGAGGACCCCAGTGCCAGACCCAAGTCCCGCAGCCAGGAGGGACAGGGTCTGTGTGTGAAGCCCAGGGGGAGTGCTAGGAAGGCCCTGGAGGCACCCCGGCACCCCGGGGCCAGCAGGAATCCAGAGACGCCTGGCAGAGGCAGGGACACTGCCCAGAAAGGGAAGTCCTACCCCAGCACCTGCTAACGTGACCTTTTATAGAAACAAGGTCTCAGCCCATAATTCAGCCAAAACAGAGCAAGTCTTTCAGGTCAGCTCTGATCCACTGGACGACACTGGTATAAAGAGGGGCTCTGGATAGAAGGCAGGGCCTTTGTGAGGCTGGAGCTGTGCGGCCTGAAGTCAGGAATCACCCAAGCCAGGCAAAGCCTGAGTCAGGCCCTCGCTGGCACCCCCATGGCCCCGCCAACACCGTGATTCCACACTTCCGGCCCCCGGAACTGCAGGACCACCAACTTCTGCTGTTCTAAGCCACCCAATTGTGGTATGCTGCTGCGGCAGCACCAGACACAGACAGGCGCCCTCTGCCCTGCTCCCCGCTCTCCAGACCACGGGGGAGGCCACAGGCAGGGCCCTTCACAGACCTAGGCCACGGCAGACAGTCCCTTCTGGCCCTGACCCTCAGGGCTCCGGCCACAGCTCTCAGCTTCCTGAGGCCCCTGGGAGGAAGAGGACGAGGTGGAGCAGGGGGGCCCTCCCTGAGCTGGTCACTGAGCACCCCCAGAAACCCCAGGCAGCAGACCCCAGCTCCTGTCTATGTCCTCTGGGCCCGCCCCCCAAGCCATCAGCAATTTGAAATGGCCATCCGTCCCTTTTAATCTCAGTAGGGGAGGAAGCCCGGGGAGGCACAGAAAGCGGACCCTCAGCCTCATCGCTGCGTCTCAACTGTGTCCACGGGGCCCAGACTGGCCTCTTTAGGGGCAGAGGACAGAACAGGCTGTGGGGCCAACACCTCGCTTCTCCGAGGTGCCTGGGGTTAAGCCCGGAAGCAGGGAGGGAAGTGGTGGACGGGGGCCAGGATGGCAGGACGCTGAGGGCAGAGGCCCAGGCCCGCAGGTGTGGGGTGCAGGGGAGAGCCCGCCTGCCTCCCCCCAGACCCGATACCTGACCACCGCGTGGGGTGGCCCCGCAGAGGAGGTCCAGTGCCAGTCAGAGGTCAGCTCCAGGGCCGCTGGTCCACAAGCCGCAGGATGGACAGGCTGCAGCACCATGGGCCTGCCCACACGGCACCTTCCGTCTGGGAATCCAGGCTTGACCAGTCACAGAAAATGCCACCGGTGGGGAGGGGGGGGCTCAGAGCTCCACGTGCTTCCCAGGAAGGCGGAGGTCAGCTCCCCGCAGAGCAGTCCAGGGCGCAGTAGTCGCCGCTGCTGCCCTCGCACAGGGGGGGCACCGGCCGGGGGCGGCCTGCAGGGGCCCAGTCCTCCTGCGGCAGGTAGGCGGGCGACGGCTCCCCCCACTCCACGTGTCCCGCTGGCAGCACACCTGCCGGGAGGCCAGGCCCAGGGCCGCCCTCCGCCTCCAGGCCCGCCGACGGCCAGGCGTCTGCTGGGTCACAGTGCAGGGAAGCGATGGCCTCCCGGACACGGGCTTCCAGGAGGGCTCCTCGTGGGGGGCCGGCATGGTCCCCGCCCGCCTGTGGGCTGGCTCCGCGGGCCCCTATCCAGGTCTAGAACAGAGCAGCGGGAGGAGGGCAGGCCTCAGGAGCCGTGTTCAGGACTCAGCATGGGAGCAGCTGCCCCTTCTCCACGAAGCTCTCCAGACAGCCGCACCCAGAGGCCCAGAGCACCCTGTCCACCCACCACGGGCCAGCCCAGCCTCGGCACCAGGCCCCCTCCCTCCCCACGCCCCCCTGCACGGGGCCCAGGGCTCACAGAGGCCTAAGCCAGGGTGTAGATACGGGCCAAAGACAGTGCTGCCCCTCACCCCAACCCCACTACTCACACACACGCACACACCCACACATGCATGCACGCGGTGCTGTCGGGCCTAGCACCTCCGGGCCAAGGTCAGCAGACCTGGAGCCCTCTGTGGGACCACAGGAGGCCCCTCACCTCCAAAAGGAAGCTGTTTCTGTATATAAATCAACGAAGTTAGAACACTCCCTTTCACCATGCACACACACAAAAACTCGAAATGACTTAAAGATCTAAACGTAAGACACGTCACCATAAAACTCCTAGAAGAGAACATAGGCAGAACATTCCCTAACATAAATCATACTAAAGTTTTCACAGGTCAGTCTCCCAGGGCAACAGAAATAAAAATAAGCAAATGCAACCTAATCAAGCTAACACGCTTTTCCACAACAAGGAAACCATAAGCAAAATGAAAAGGCAACATGCAGACTAGGAGAAAATATTTGCAAACGATGTGACCAACAAGGGATTAATTTTTTAAATATACAAACAGCTCATACAACTCACTAACAACATCAACAACAACATAAAAATGGGCAGAAGACTGAAAAAGACATTTGTCCAAAGAAGAAACACAAATGGCCAAGAGGTACATCAAGCAATGCTCACCACCAGTAATTATTAGAGAAATGCAAATGGCAACTACAGTGAGGTACCATCTCACACTGGTCGGAATGGCCATCATTAAAAGCTGCAAAGAGGACCTCCCTGGTGGAGCAGTGGATAAGAATCCACCTGCCAACGCACAGGACGTGGGTTCGATCCCTGGTCTGGGAAGATCGCACATGCCGTGGAGCAACTAAGCCTGTGCGTCACAACTACTGAGCCCGCGTGCTGTGAGTACTGAAGCCCGCGTGCCTAGAGCTTGTGCTCCCCAGCAAGAGAAGGCCCACGCACAGCCACACAGAGCAGTCCTCACCATAACCAGAGAAAGCACACACACACAGCAGCGAAGACCCAGCACAGACAAAAATACATAAACAAGCAAAATAACTACAAACAAAAAATAAACTACAAAACTACAAACAATAAACGCTGGAGAGGGTGTAGAGAAACGGGAACCCTCCCACACTGTTAGTAGGAATAAACTGGTCATCCATTGTAGAAAACTGTATGGATGCTCCTTAAAATAAAAAAAACAGAGCTACCATATGACCCAGCAATCCCACTCTTGGGCATATATCCAGACAAAATTCTAATTCAAAAAGATACATGCATTACCATGTGTAAAATTAAACAGCTGGTGGAACTTTGCTATATGAGGCAGGGAGCTCAAATCTGATGCTCTGTGACAACCTAGAGGAGTGGGAGATGGGAAGGAGGTTCAAGAGGAAGGGACATGCGTGTATATACATATATATATGCATATATAACTGAAACCAACAATATTGTGAAACAACTACCCTCCAATTAAAATACATAATTTTTTAAAAAGATATATGTACCTCAATGTTCACTGAAGCATTGTGCACAATAGCCAAGACATAGAAACAATCTTAATGTCTATCAATATCTGAATGGATGAAGAAGGTGTGTGTGTGTTTGTGTGTGTGTGTGTGTGAGCGTGCGCACAACGGAATATAACTCAGCCACAGAAAGAATAAAATAATGCCATCTGCAGCAACACGGTTGCAATCAGAGGTTATCATACTAAGTGAAATAAGTCAGACAAAGACAAACACCATGTGAGATCACTTGTACGACACAAGTGAACGTGTCCACAAAACAGAAACAAGCTCCTGGACATAGAAGACACGTGTTCGCCAAGGGGTGGGGGAGGGGTGCTCCGGGAGCTGGGGGCTAGCAGACGCCAACTCTTCCATACACGAAGCGTAAGCAGCACGGTCCTCCTGCAGAGCCAATACCTGTGACAAACCTTCATGGAAAAGAATTTTTTAAGAAGCTGTTTCCTACATGGGGCCAGGGATCTCCATCGAGTGCGGCACACACACCTTCCGTCGGAGAGCCAGTCCAAGGCTCCAGACCACGTCCTGGGGGTTCTAACTCACCCTCGGCGGCTGCTGTGGTTCTATAGGGAGAGGCTGGGTGCCTACAGCCCAGAAGGGGAGTTCAGGGTAACATTTACCCCACAGCCCTGACCAAGGCCTCAGCTTTAAGCTCCAAATCATCTCTCTCGATGACAATCTTAGAAACCATACTTTCTGTTAAGAGAGAAAAGGGCCAGGAGGAACCCAGCCGTGCAGAGCCAGCAGGGAGAACCTGGGCAGAGCCAGTCAGCGAATCCCCAGAAGCTCCATCCTCTGACAAAGCAAGGGACCCAAGACAGTGAGACCAGAGGCCACCCATGGAGCCCCCCTGCCGCTCCTTCTGCCTGTGGAGCAGGAGCGCCTGGCCAGCAGTGGGGACCACGGGGCCACCCAGCTGTCCTCAGGGTGGCCTGTGAGAGCCCACGAGGGCACCATGACAGGGGTGGGAGCCAACTCATGACACCAGCCAGCGGGCCTGAAGGGGCCAGGCCCTCCACAGCGGCCACCAGTGTAGCCAGGGACCAGGGACGGCCCCGGGGCAGCAGAAGACGCAGCCCCTGGCGCTGGCACCTCAAAGGGCTGCTGCAAACCGAAGAGGCAATGTCACAAGAATCTTCACGTTTTTCCATCAGCAATGAAATCAGAGACACAAGAGGAAAAAGAGCTCAGCAACAAGACAAAGCTAATTTTTCTTCTTGCCCATTTGAGTCACAGTGTGTCTATATCTCTATATATACTCTACAGGCCATTGTAGACACTAAAAATGCTCTAAGCACTGAGAGAGGCCCCCAAACCTCACCCAAGCCCACATCCTGGGGAGGCCGGACATCTGGGCAGCCCTGGCCCCACCCCAACCCTGGCCCGCAGGGTCACAAACCTTGAAGTCGCCGTTGTGCACGCTGTACAGAGGCTGGAAGAATGGGCCTGGGGACGGCACCTCCTGGTACAAGGCTGTCTTCATCCTGCAGCCAGGAGACGGCAGTCAGAGGCTGCAGAGACCTGGGCCAGGGGCTCCTTGCGGCCCTGCTCCAGCGGCCACTGCAGGGACCTCGGCTCCTCCTAGCAGCAGGCCCGTCCCTGCCCCAGGTGCGCTCTCCCCTCACTGGGTCCAGGTCTGACACCAGGTACCTATGGCCCCTGTGCAGGTGACCCCACGGAACTGAGTTATACCAAGCCATGCAGTGGAGGTGCCTAGCTTTGTCCTCAGTCTGAGAGGGAGACAACACCTCCAGAAAGCCCGCCTGATTTCTCCCTGAGCATCTACCCACCTAGGGTAGATGGTGGACCCAGTGGTCCTCCCCTGAGGACAGCACGCTGGGCTCCAATCCACCAGGTCCAGGTCAACCTCAGCAGCCTCCCCAGGGGCCTCGCCTGATTCCCCACACCAGGGCTGGCCTCAGGGGGCACGGGTCACATCGCATCCACCCGCACACCCCGTCAGTTTCCATTCCTGAGACCCTGGCATGCCTCTTCCTCTGCTCCGTCTCTGCTTCTCCCGCCAGCTCCCACACTTGCCTCCGTCTGGACACCGCTGCTGGTTGCCCCGCAGGCCTCCTCCTCACTTGTACCATGAACTTCCTCTCTCAAAACATCAGCCAGGTCACATAACATGTGGCCAGGCTTCAAGGGCTTTCCTTTGACCCAAGGAAAAGTCTGACCCCTCCCTCGCCCAGGCTCTCTGTCCAGCCGCCTCTCACCCTCTCTGCTCCCGGTCTCCTGCGAGGCCGGCCCTGCACCCTGTCACCTGACCGTGCGATGGTTTGTTTCAAGAGGGCCTTTGTGGTCATCTGGATCTCAGCAGCATCCCCCAGGGCCAAGGACAGGGGCCCATGGAAGCCAGATGCCAAGCACTGTGCCCACAGAACCAGACAATGGGCTGGCGCCTCCAGAGGCAGGAGACAGGGCTCAGACCACAGCCCGGTCTCCAGGGCTCTTGGGGACACACTGCCTACCACCCCCACGCACATGGCAACTTGGGAACTCCCCACTGGTCCAGGGCAGAGGCCCCAAACCCCTCCCCATCCAGGAGCATGCGGGGTGGGGCCGCAGGTTTGGACCTTCAATGCACCGTTGACCCCATGCCCACACACACACACACACACACACACACAATCACACACGCACACACTCCCACATACGATCACACGCACACAAGCACATGCTCTCACAAACATCCCTGGCCACCCACCTGGGCGACAGTTTGAACAGTAAGTAGGTCAGGCTGCTCAGCAGGAGGAAGAGGGACACAGCAACCAGGGTGCTATTGGATTGCTCCAGAGCAGGGACTAGGCGACCTGCGGCAAGAAGGACCAGGGCTGTATCCTTCTGACTCGCCTGGCAAGCCATCCAGCCGAGCGCCTGGGCCCCAGGGAAAGTATCAGACAGGCCCTGGAGGTTTGTTTCACGCCTGCAAGAGCACCTTGGTGAAGCACGCGCCCCTGGGCCTCGCCTTTTCCATCCACAGGGTCAACAGGGTCTGCGATCCTTCAGGACTCCGTCCAGGGAGTCAGCCAGGCTGCCCTAAGCAGACGAGGCCACGCCTGGCTCCGCGGGCAGCAGCGGGCCCTGGTGTGCAGCCTGGGGCCACAGTAGCTCCCGGGAGCCCCCGAAGCTGACCCCGTTGACCACCTCAGAGAGAGGGAGCAGGAGGGGGCAAGGTGGGACACTCAGAGGCAGGCAGGGGCCCCACCCAGACCGCGGGAGCAGCGGAAACAGCAGCACCCACCTCGTCTGTGGGGGGCGGCAAAGCAGGCGGGCTGGCTCCAGTCACTCCACACGCCCTCGTATCGCTCCTCCTCCGCCACCTCACCCTGGAGGGCAGCCATCTGGACGCGCAGCCGGGCCTCATAGGCAGAACCGGGGTCCAACTCGGCGGCTTCAAGTTTGAGCCAAGTCACCCCAACGATGTGATCCTTGTTCCGAGCCCTCTGGGGATGAGGACAGTCGGGAGATGCGGGTGGGGAGACCGGGCCGTCAGCCCTTGAGGACACGCACGCGGGGACGCTGCCCATGTCCACACACTTATAGGCATTCACTTGCGTGCACACTCATCCACACAGGCAGGCCCTGGGAACATGCGCACACACACACACAGGCACACTCACCACTCTGCATTCAAATACCCTTGGCTCTGGTCGCTGCCTTCCTCGTAATTCCAAGGTGAAAGCACCCTGGGTGGGAGGAGCAGCATCTCCTGCTGCTTTGAGGAGAGACAGGCCCCAGGGTGGGTGGCCCAGCTTTACCTCCCAGGCTTCCTCCTGCCTCTTGAAGGCCAGCTCGTAGCTGAGGAGCATGGCCAGCGGCTCCAAGGCAGGACTGATGCTCCAGGTCAGGACACAGTGCTCAGAGCTGACGTTGCTCTGCAAGTCCGAGGGGGGGTCCAGCTTCACTGAAACAGAGCAAGGCCACGTGAGGGTGTGTGGTTCAGCACGCCCAAGACTGGGGATCAGAAAAATCCCCGAGGAGGATGAGGGTGTGACCACGGCCCTCTCGGAGCAAGGCCTCCCCGGGAGACTGTCCAGAGAAGGCCCAGGTGGGACGGGATGAGGTGCCCTGAGGCAGCCAAGGTGCATCTCAAACCTAAGCTGGTGTGCCTGAAGTGCATTTCAAGGGACTCACGCTGCAGCTCCAGCCCCAACTCAAAGCCCTGCTCCTTCATCCTCCTCTGGACCCAAGCCCTCCAGCAACCAGTGGGCCCGCCCCTCGCACCCCAGTCCCCACCTGCTGCAAGCCTGGGGTCTGTCTGCAGGGACTGGGCGCACGGACTGGGTGGCGGGGGTTATGGGCGGTAGGCTGTGGCCAGGGGGTTCCCAGCCAACACACCCGACACAGGTCTCACCGTGTCTCCGGGGCAGATACTGTGGATCCACCAGGCTGACCTGCTCCTTCCCAGAGATGTGGCGGTGGAAGGTGATGGTGAAGTTGTCAGTAGGCACGAGGACCTCCTCGGGCGGCAGCTCCACGGTGCACATGTCAGCCCAGAAGACACATTTGTGCTTGCTGCCCGGCACGACGTTGCTGGAAAGGACGCGTGTGGGCACCAAGGGGCCAAGGCCCCCCAGCTCCCTGCCCTCTGCCCTCACTCTCCAGCCTCACCTGGTGAAGAGCAGCCAGGAGCCGGCCCCCTGGCCCGGCGCTGGGTCAGGCCAGTGGCACTCAATCCTGAGGATGTTGTTATTGTGGCAGGTGAAAGCCCCAGGCCCCGGCCCTGGGAAGAGTGACCGTGGCAAGTCCACCATGGCTGTTTCGGGGCAGAGGCAGGGCCAGGGGATGGGGAGGGCCTGGCGCTGACCCCCTCTGATAGGGCAGGCCCGAGAGAAGGAGCCCCGAGGTGACCACAGCAGGGCTGGGCACCCCAAGGGGACGGGCTCTGACCATGTGACCTGGGTGGGGCTGAAGCCCCGACTGGTCTGTGGAAGACGGGCACCAGCAGCCCAGACCCTGCCCTGTTCTGCACCCACACCCCCCGCACGCCCTGAGCTAACCCTCACCTCCTCTGTCCCCCAGGACAGGGACCCCCAGGCCGAGCCAGGCACAGCACAGGCGCAGAGCAGGAAGCAGGTGCCCGCCTCTCGCATCAGAACTTCGCTCTGCAAGGTCCAACCTGGAAGAGGCTGGGCTCAGGGGCTATGTAGAGAGCACTGTCCCCGCAAGGTGGCACTGTGGGGAGGGTGCTTCAAGCAAGTCACCACCCGCTCCCTCATCCCATCCTGTGAAGGAGGCCAAGCACCGCAGGAGAGCAGCACCCGCGGGAGCTCAAGCTCAGACCTCCCAGGTCTGAATCAGCCACGTGTCCAGGTCTGTCCAGCAGGCAATGCTCCAAGCCTGGGCCCCAGGTCCCTCCTTCAGGGGAGGCAGGGTCGGGGGAACATGGTTGTGGACGCCAACCGAAGGACGGATCTGTGGAGCCCCTGGTGTCACACCTGGGCCAACTGTGCAAGGTGTATCATCCACTGAGTTCCCACCAGAGCCACGAGAGGCGGGGGCCGGTCCCTGGTCCCTGACAGGGAGCTGACCCCAGGGCTCTGCCCCAGGACAGCAGAGGAAAGGCAGCGGGTGTCCACACGCCCACCGGCACCTCCCACACTGTTGCCACAGGCCCGTCCCGAGGAGCCCTGCGGGGGACAGCACCCCGGGGTGGGGTTCCCAGTGCAGGGGGCTGGGTGTGAGGAAGCACCTGCTGACACCCTGTCACCCCATTTTTGCAGCCCCAGATGGTACACTGATAGCTCCTTTGCAGGAAGCAGGGCCAGCCTGGTTATGCAAGCCTGATGGGTGATAAGGACTCTCAGAAAAGCAGGAGACGAGCACAGACCGCAGCACGGAAGCGCTCAGAGCCCACACCCACTCTCCCAGCAGTAGACGCCCTCCCCCACCCGCCGCAGCCTCCTCATGGACCCACAGGACAGACCCCTGTGGGGTCAACAGGCAGGAAGATCTCACCCGCCCCTTGACTGAAGCATCACCTGCCACAGACTGCCCAGCAGTCACGGGTGGAGGGAGCTGGCTCTCAGGGAGCCTGAGACGGGGTCAGAGGGAGCACCAGGATGGGGGGGGGGG
>SJXQ01005641.1:24924-39921 GCA_006408695.1 Aepyceros melampus
GGCTGCATAGCCCTGCTGGAAGCCTGCCCTCTCCTGCTGCCCTGCCCACAGGTCCCAGGGGGCGTCCACAGACTCCTCTTCAGACCTAAAGCCCCTCAAAGGCATGGGCGAGAGCAGAGGCTTTACCAGCCCCAGGACTGAACCCCATCTCCACTCAGTCGTCCAAGCTGAGACCACCTGACCCCAGAACGCCCACCCGCTGCCCCCAAGAGGTCAGGAACTAGCCTGGCCCTAAGCCTGCCCCCAACTCCACCTAACGAGCTCAGTGCCCGTCCCTCTGCCCAGTGGCACCCACGATGCTCACAGGCCAGGCCAGGACGGCCCGCCATTCCTATAGCACATGTCTGTCTCCAGAAGCCCAAGGCAGGACAGAGTTGATGAACCAGGGTGGCCTCCCAAACGGCCTGCCGCCCTTCCAAGTGTGGCCCCCAGGCTCCTCCTGAGCTCGGGGCTTGCGGGCCACCTGCCCCGTCCCCCAAAGTCCACGCTGACTTGAGCAGTGGAGAACCCCAGGCGACACTCACCTCTCCAGATGCAGCTGCCAGTGCCCATGGCAGGCATGATGCTCCCCTGAGACCTGCAGGTGGCTTGTCACCCAGCCGCCCCTGCACTTGCAGCAAAGTCCCTCTGCCTGATTCAGGAGATAACTGCACCGACCAGTGACGTGAGCCTCGCGCGGGAGGCTGACACAGGCCGCCCACATCTGAAACCACGAGTACAAGAGCACGGCAGCTGGCCTAAGAGGGGCGAGAGGGGACCAGCATGCACCATAAACCCCACCTTCCACCCCTGGGACAGCAAGCTGCCACACGTGGGCCTGGGGACCGTCCATCGATTGGCGGGTGAGCGGGGCTGCTCACTGAACTGGCGCCAGGAGGCGAAGACACAGGCCAGGCTCAGAGCAGCGCCTGTCTCCCAGGCTGCAGCTCAGGCAATCCCTGAGCGCCGGGGTAGGCAGAGGGGGAGTCAAACCCAACAGTACTGCAGGCTTGCTCAAGGAAGGAAATAAAAGATGGGAGTCCCTGCCCCCGCCCCCAGACAGATGCCCCCGTGGGAAGTCAGGCACAAGTCCCTCCAGACCAGATCTACGCTCCAACAAATGCTCATTTCGTTGCTCCAGCTCTTTTCAAATTCTTTTCAGAGAAGCACATAAAAAGTTACCTCATGCCTTTACTGGTGGTACAGACCATGGTTTAATAATCCATTAAACCATGGACAATTTCACTGTTGCCTACATCCGCTATTTCAATTTAATGGACATATATGTGTATACATAATGGACATACAACACTGCGTTCATTTCTGGTGTAAACATGCCATTTTAAATGAGTAATTCCAGGCCTGGATCTCTAATCACCAGGATGAGTGCCGTACAAAAAGAAAAAAAAAATGCTGGGGCAACCTGTCGGGCCTAAGATCTCAAAACAGACGCTGCCAAGCGGTCCTCTAGAAATGCATGGACTTCTGCTCCCATCAGACATGTAAGGATGCCTGCAGTCCTCACCAAATGCATTTGACAGCAGTCTTTGAAATCTTTGTCAATCTGATAGCCAAAGACGTTTCAATCTTATCTTAACTTGCACTTCCTTGGTTATCAGTAAAGATAAGCATCTTTTCATAAACTTATTGACTCTATGTTCTTAGGGGTGCCAAATAAGGTTGCAGTTTAGCGTGCCCCTTGTGCCTGAGTTTACGTCTAAGTGTGTTTGTGTGTATCTGTTCTGTGCATTAACCCAGCTGAGGGGAGATCTGCAGACACCAGAGCTGCAGCTCTCTGGAGCTGGAGAAACCAGGACCCATGGCAAGATGGCATAGAGGCTCAAATCCATGACACACCTTAGGAATGACCAGGAACACGATCACACTCTTCACATTTAAATGTTGATCATCTTGGCCCCTTACACACTTTTATACTCACTGGTGCCATCCCTGCCCTAGTATCCTTATCAAGAGAGCTACCTTCTCTCTCAGGCTAGAACTCACTCCCTTGAGAACAGACCACACACCAGCCACACACGACCCACAGGACAGCATGCAGGCTACAGAGACAGGAGAGCATGTCACAGACACTGAGAGGCATGAAGGCCACTGCCTCTGCCCAGAAAATGTTCCGACGCCACAGCCTGGCACCCCCCCACCTCCTGTAACACGCAATTCAGTTCAGTCACTCAATCATGTCCAACCCTTTGTGACCCCATGGACTGCAGCATGCCAGGCTTCCCTGTCCATCACCAACTCCTGAAGCTTACTCAAACTCATGTACATTGAGTTGGTGATGCCATCCAACCATCTCATCCTCTGTCATCTCCTTCTCCCGCCTTCAATCTTTCCCAGCTTTTCAAATGAGTCAGTTCTTCACATCAGGTGGCCATAGTATTGGAGTTTCAGCTTCAGCATCAGTCCTTCCAATGAATATTCAGGACTGATCTCCTTTAGGATGGACTGATTGGGTCTCCTTGAAGTCCAAGGGACTCTCAAGAGTCTTCTCCAACACCACAGCTCAAAAGCATCAATTTTTTGGTGCTCAGCTTTCTTTACAGTCCAACTCTCAACGTCCATACACAACTACTGGGAAAACCATAGCTTTAACTGGACAGACGTTTGTTGGAAAAGTAATGTCTCTGCTTTTTAATATGCTGTCTAGGTTGGTCATAATACACAGAGATAAACAGAAAAGCAAAATCTGCAGATGGAGGGAAAACCTCAGACATGAAGACAATACGACCAGGGCCACTAAGTATCTCCCGAAACCCAGCCCCTCGAAAGACAGGCACAGAGAATAGCAAGTGCCGCTGGTCAGATGTGCCCTAAGGACGGGACACGTGGAGCTGCATCTTGAGCTAACACCAGTTACAGTAGAAAATGCGCAGGTGGCCCGTGGTTAGGACTCCGCACTTTCACTGCCCTGCGCCCAGGTTTGCTCTCTAGTCCGGGAACAGAGATCTCACGTGCTGCGCCTCAAGGTCATAGATAAATTAAATAAACAAAGAATAAGTTTGTATGTTTGCAAATGGTTGGGGAAAAAATAAGGAATTACATGCCATGTGGAACGACTATGAAATTCAGATGTCAGGGTCCACCTTCTGGAACACCGCCTGTGCGCGCTGTCTGCAGCTGCCCTCATGTGCTCACGGCTCAGCAGCGACTTACCAGTGATTCAAGGCCAGTGTTTCACAATGCTTCTGCTCGCTTGCTTACACTGCACACCCGTCATGTCACAGCAAGAAGACAGGGCTCCAAATGCCCTGTCTTTAAGGCACAGGGCAGTGTGGGCTACTGTGTCAGCGAGTTGGAAGGCAGAGGAGAGTGTCATGCGAAGACACTGCAGTGTTCAACATCACCTGGCTAAGCACTCCTCTGGCACGAGTCTCAATGCAAAACAGAATTCCTTCACAAGAAATAAAAATGAGGCAATGGAATTAAATTTTCCAGGAACCCATCATTAACCCAGGAAGGAAAGCTGCTGAGGGTGACTTAAAGGTGTCTGATCGCAGAAGCTAAGCGAAGTGTGTCCAGAGAAGATGCATTTAAGACCATCAGTTTTTGGTCAAGAACAGCTGTTCTGAAAGCTAAAGACACTGGAAGCAACGTCACGTCAATTAAAAATAAGGCAGATAATCTGAAGTGCCTTTCCTCAGCTCTCAATGGCTCCAAACGTCACTGGACCCGGCCCTCTGCTGCTTCTGCGAGGAGTCGATGCCTCAACATCAAGCAGGGAAAGGACTGAAGAATGAGCTTCTGGGCACAGACCAAGGAACAACTAGCAACTCATGTGGGAGCACTCGCAAACCCGAGAAAACGTGAACGCAGGAGAACGGCACCTGGAAGCTGCCACCGAGCATCACGGCTGACGGGTGAACACAGGAGCAGCGCGAAATTACAGCTGGCAGCCTTGTGGAGAACAGGTCCACAGCCTGGAACTCGTCACTGCACTGCTCACCCGCAAACACGCGGAGGACAATACCTGTGTCTCTCACCACCGGCAGCTACCGACCCATCGGCCACGTCACAGTGACCTGCATCTGCCCCACGCCCTGAACCAGCAGGAGGAGACGCACACGTGCCACTTAACAAGAAACGCTAATTCGGTTACACAAAATGGTGTGCACTCCTTTCATCAAGGGGCTCGCATAACAAACACTGCAGAGTTACAGTCTGAGCTTCTCTGTAAGAGCTCGCTTCCTTGTGTCTTTCTTGATTGTGACTCTTGACCCACAAAACCCAAAATACTGACTCTTTACAGAAAAAGTTGTGAATCCCCGAAATAGACTATTATTATCTTCGTTTTACACAGGAGAAAATGAAAGAGGTTCAGCAACTGACAGGCAGGCAGGCTAACATCAGAGGGCGTGACCTTCACCGCTGACTAGGCTGCCCCCAATAACAAGCAAAAACAAGAACAGACCCCTGAGGAAACATAACTGATGGCATCAGTTCAATTCAGTTCAGTCGCTCAGTCGTGTCCGACTCTTTGCGACCCCACGAATCGCAGCACACCAGGACCCCCCTGTCCATCACCAACTCCCGGAGTCTACTCAAACTTAGGTCCATCGAGCCGGTGATGCCATCCAGCCATCCACAAGAAGACATTAAAGCAACACCCACAGGACAAACACACATTTGCAAAAACAGTGCAAACTGTTCTGAAACAGAAACAACTGGAGACAATGGGCTCAGGATCTGGTCACGTGTTATAACAGGAAAATACATATGCGATCCATAATCATTTCAAAAAAAAGATTAATAATTTCTCGAAAAGCAGACTTCCCTGGTGGTCAGGGGTTAACAATCTGCCTGCCAATGAAGCGGACATGAGTTCGATCCCTGGTCCAGGAAGACCCCACGTGCCTGGGGCAACTGAGGCTGTGTGCCAGCACTGCTGAGGCCAGGCTCCACCGTCCACAAGCCACGCACCCTAGAGCCCAGGCTCCACAACAAGAAGCCTGCACGCAAAGACAAATCAGTAACATTAAAATTTCCTGAATTATACAAGTTATATAAGACAACAATTTTCAAAAAAGTAAAAATCTGGGATTTTCCTGGTGGCCCAGTGGTTAAGACTCCACGCTCTCAAGGTGGGGGGACAAGTTCAGTCCCTGCCTGGGGAACTAAGATTCTGCATGCTACACAGGACAAAAAAGTAGTAAAAAGTTGGAAAAAAGCAAGAATCTGTATAAAAGACTTAAATTTAAGTCCCATTATTTCATAAGTGAAACTTCATTATTAAGCGATTTGGCACAGGGAACCATATTCAAAATCCTGTCATAAATCATAATGGCAAAATATATAAAAAAGAATATACACATATTATGAATACACATACACTCATGTGTATGTGTGTCTATATATATATATATATGTACGTATAATTGAATCACTACACTATACACCAGACACTACTACAACATTGTAAGTCAACTATAAACTGAAAGTCGTGTCCGACTCACTGCGATCCCATGGACTATACAGTCCATAGAATTCTCTAGGCCAGGATACTGGAGTGGGTAGCTGTTCCCTTCTCCAGGGGATCTTCCCAACCCAGGGACTGAACCCAGGTCTCCCGCATTGCAGGCAGATTCTTTACCAGCTGAGCCTCAAGGGAAGTAAACTATAATTCAACAAAATAGATTTGGAAGCAATTAAATTGGAGGCTCCAAGCAAGAAACAAATCTATCAATAACCAAAATCCTGACCCTGTGAGCCTAGAATGTCCTTTTTCTCTTTAGAGTAGAAAAATGGATGCAGAAAGTATTAAAAAGCATACACTCTAATAAATGTACTGCAATTCTAGGAAACAAAATACAAATAATAAATAGAAATCCATGTTATTAGCAATTCTGTAACCAGTTTGGCCCTAAACATAGCAGTCGGTCTTGGGATTTATGGTTTGATGTCTATTTCTTAAGGCATTTAAAACAGTGACAAGGTGATAATAAAACTGTTAACTTTAATTAAATATTCAGGATAAATTTTGATTAAATAAGTTTGCAATTAACGGTTAAATACTGAGGAGCATCTAATGTACTAAACTAATAAGTTTTACTTTATTAGTTATACAAACAATGTAAATATTAAAGAGTGTTGGCTGATGGTAGGAGAACATCAATTGCCCCATAAACATAAAAGAGGAAGAACAGGAACTTAAACAGGATGCATCAGTTGTGGATACTCCTGTCCACACACAGCATGGGCAGAATTTGGACATCCTGGACATCAAGGAGTTAATCTGCTGACTGGGAAGCGGGCTACACTTCCTGACCCCCTGGGAAGCCACCCTTAAAGGGCCAGCTTTCCACCACACCAGCCAAGACCCTCAGGACACACAGTTCACACTCGCAGCTGGGAATACACCCTGGGCAGTAAAGCACGCTGACGCTGACGCAGCTGGGCCATCCTGGCCTTAGTCCCGCCAGCGGTGTCCACACTGAGCGTTGCAGCACTTGTAGAAGGTGGTCATGGGCTCATCTGCAGAGCGGGTCTGAATCTGCATGAAATAGGCTCGAGGATGTTCACACTTGGGACACGGCTCTGGCAACGAGAACAAAGTGACCCACATTTACTAAAAAAATGAAACGATGCTCATGTTCAACATGCTTGTTAGAAGTGGATGTTTCATGAAACACAGCAGCAGACACTCCCCAGCTCGACTAGTATCCCTTGCCTAGGATGCCCTGCAAGGTTTTCCTGCAAGGGAGTGTCACAACTGAGGGAAGGACACCTGTGATCTTGATTGTACTTTTTTCTTTTTTAACTTTATTTTCACCGAGATTTCAATTCAAGAACCTTGCTCTTGATGAAAACTCCTTCAAACACGCAGACACATTTGGTGCGTAATTCACCTCCCAGTGAAAATTCTGCCCATGAGAGATTTTTAACAGAGCAGATCTGGACGGTCCTCTCTGGGGTAAAAAGACAGTACAAATCACACTAAGCTCCTCCTCCTCTCTGGACTGGTCGTGTCTAGGGCTCTCTTTTCTTCCTTGGTCACATGTGTCACTATCAGAAATGTATCAAGACTCAAATACTCACTTTACAGAATATTTAGGGCAGTTTAATACTCTTTACCTTTGACTTTAAAAAAACTATATTAGAACAAAATCCTTAGACTGATTTTTTAATTACTCCAATCAGCATCAATACGGGGTCACCCTGAGACTCTAACTCAGGTCTGAATTACTCTAAAGCTTGTGCCAATACTGTTTGCGTAACAAATACATTAGAGAAGAAAACAGTTTCTAGTCTCAGAAGCCCACTTGATACATCACAGACTCTGCTAGGCCGTGGCACAGCCAGCGGCCTCATCCCTACCCACAGCTCTGAAACAGAGAAGGTTTTCCCTCTCACCTGCAGTAGAGTCAACATTCTCCCAGGCAGCTGCTCCACCAAGCACATCATCCACTTCTTTCAGCTTTGGATACTTCCGATTTGTTACCTAACAAGCAACAAACAGCAGGCCTTCAGACTCTCCCAGTAAGTGAACAGTACAAAGCCAAGTCACTAAACCATGCCTTCAAGTATCACCCCAGACTCTGCTTCCTGCCTTCAACATGAAGGGAGGAATACTAAAGGAAAGCACAGTTCTTGCTGTCACAGAGCAGGAATCTCCATGAGAATTAGGAGGATCCACAATTGGGATGTCCCCATAAAAAGATTCTGTGAGGATTGGATGAAGCAACAGAGCAGGAAAGGAAAAATGGCTCTGGTGTGACCCTCTTGTTCTCCCACCTCTACAATACTTGGTCACTGAAATAAGACATCCAAAGACGACTAAGGCCAAAGTGGAGCACTTGGCAGGGTAGCCCAGCCACTCTTCCCAGACAGAGGTTTTTCTAACTATTTTCCAGTTTTACCAGTCATCCTTGAAATGTTACCCTTCACAATTTCAGACTCTAAACTCCCACAGCACAGCTACATGGTGGAGCAGTATACAAACATTAAGAATGAGGTAACACCGGAGAAGGCTATGACACCCCATTCCAGTACTCTTGCCTGGAAAATCCCATGGACAGAGGAGCCTGGTAGGCTGCGGTCCATGGGGTCGCGAAGAGTTGGACGCGACCGAGCGACTTCCCTTTCACTTTTCACTTTCATGCACTGGAGAAGGATATGGCAACCCACTCCAGTGTTCTTGCCTGGAGAATCCCAGAGACGGGGGAGCCTGGTGGGCTGCTGTCTATGGGGTCACAGAGAGTCGGACACGACTGAAGTGACTTAGCAGCACCAACACCAGCGTGCCCTACTTCTAAAAATTATTAAAGGTGTTCTAAAAAGGAAAGACGCATTATCGATGGAAAGTAACGAGTTATAACACAATATGTACCATTCCGTAATGAATATCCAATATATTCCAGATGTTCAGACTAGAACATAAGAGGGAACAAAAACTGAAAAATGCATGCTCTCCTACAGCCTATACCCTAGTGTTAACAAACAAGGCGCACAAATAAATTATAAACCGCAGGGGAAGGCAAACGAGTCCTATTAAAAAAATAAGATTAGGAGAAGGGCGAGGTGGAGAAAGAGGCTGCAATTTTAAATAATCCTTCGGGTAAAAGCACGAGCGACGCGTGACACGGGTACAGAGGGGAAGAGCGACCCGGGCGCAAAAGCCCTACACAGGCCCCGGGAGCAGCGCGTGGCGGGCGGAGCGCCTCGGGGCGGCCGGCACGGCCCGCAGGACGCCGATCCAGGCGGGGAAGGCCCGGGTCGCGCGGGCGCCTCGCGAGAGCGTCGGCCTACGCGCCGCGCGCGCCCACCTTGCGCGTGACGTTGTGCACGTAGGGGCAGGTGTTGCATGCGAAGCGGTGGCAGCGCTGGCCCTCCTCGACGATCAGCCCGTTCCCGCAGCCCGGGCAGAAGAGCAGCTGGCCGCCACAGGCCCGGCGCTCCCGGCAGCGCCCACGGCAGCACTGCGCCGGCGCTCCGAGCGCCCGTGGGTCCCCGCCCCGCCCCCTGGCAGCCCACCAATAATCACGCCGCCTCCCCGCCCCCAGGGAGAGCAGTGGCGGGCCGGCTCCCAGTAGCTCATCTCTCATTGGTCCTCGAGTGGCCCCGCCCCCGACGCTCCGAAGGCAGGGATATAGTAGCCGTCCGGCGCGTGCGCGACAGCCTCTGTCGCGCGGACCGGCTGTGCGGGCGGGGCCGGCGGGAAGCCCGGCGCCCTGGAGGAGCCGCGGGACGACGGGGAGGATGAGGAGGAGGCGCTGCCGCACTCCGAGGCGGTGGACGTGTTCCAGGAGGGCCTGGCCATGGTTGTGCAGGACCCGCTGCTCTGCGACCTTCCGATCCAGGTGCGCGAGGGCCGCGTCCTTCCCCCGGGCGGGGGTCGGGGCGCGGACGGACCCAGGGACCGCTGGGGGCTGCGGCCTCGGCCTCGGGAAGGCGTTTCCGAGCGTAGCGGAGCGTCTAGGCGGAAGGCTCCTGCCGGGCCTGGAGGCGAGCGAATCTCTGGCCTCGGGTGCGAAATTTAAAGGGGCGCCGAGAAACCGACTAATTAGGATATTTGACATGTCAGCAGAGTTTTAAAAACAACCGGAAATTGGTGTGCAGAAGCCTGGGGTAAACAAAAATAATGTAATCTTCACGTGAAAAATAAAAGATCAATGTTTTCCAGTTTTGCGTTCTCCTCAGACTTCAGGAAGGTTCTGCCTAACTTTTAAATGCTGTCAGCTTGTCTGCCTTTGTTGTTCGGGGTGGTGAAGAGAGCTCCCACCTCCATCCTTGGTCTTTTCCAGGTTACTTTAGAAGAGGTTAATTCCCAAATAGCATTAGAATACGGCCAAGCAATGACGGTGCGAGTGTGCAAGATGGATGGAGAAGTTATGCGTAAGTGCTGCCCTCCCCCTCAGGCCGAGCAGTCTGAACCTTCACAGGAGAGGATGTTAGCAGGCTGGTGGGTGGAAACTCCGGGCTGTGCCCAGGCCTGTTGGGCACACCCACACCTGCCCAGACTTGAGCTTTGGGAAGTAAGAGAGCTTCTGGGCTCTCCTCTTATCACCTGACGCTGGGGATCTTCTGCTTGTGCAGCTGTGGTTGTAGTCCAGAACGCCACCGTCCTGGACCTGAAGAAGGCCATCCAGAGATACGTGCAGCTCAGGCAGGAGCGCGAGGGAGGCGTTCAGCACATCAGCTGGTGAGTGGAGCCTCGGCTCCTCCCTCAGCCCTTCCTGGGAGACGGGGAGGATGTGCTGGACACGAACGAGCCTTTTCATCTCCTGGGCTCTGCTCAGGATGCGGCCTAGAGCATCGAGCTCCCTGTCCCGAGCCTTTAAAAAGGGCAGGTGTTCCTGTGCCTGCGGGCCCTGCCCTAGCTGCTGCTGCTCTGCATTACCACGCAGGGAGCTTGGTAGCTGCACGTGGGGACACCTTAGGGCGTGCCCAGTGTGTCTGGATGTGGCTTCCCTGGTTAGAGGAGCTGCTACCAGCCTCTCGCCTCGGTGCTCTCGGCCTCCTGAATCACCCTGCTTGTGGTTCACTGAATTCCCATCTGTAGGTCCTACGTGTGGAGGACATACCACTTGACCTCCGCGGGAGAGAAGCTCACCGAAGACCGGAAGAAACTCCGAGAGTAAGTTCAGGCTCCGTCTTGAGCTACAGGGAGCTATCCCATCTGTGGCCCTTTTGTTCCCCAGGCCCTGCCATAGGGCCGGGGTTTCCTCCAGAGGCTCTTAAGAAAGGAGTCGTCTTAAATCCATTCCTGGGGAGTGAGACCAGGCGAGTCCCTGACTGGAGTCCCTGAGGCTGTCCTGCAAGGAACTCCCTAGAGGCCTCCCTGCCCGGAGGACAGGAGGCAGAGGAGATGTGGCAGTTGAGGCTGCAGAGCCAGGAGAGAGGGTTATGAGTGTGCATGGTGGGGGAGCATGGCCCTGCCCCCTCCTCGCCTCCCCAGCACCGCGCTCTTCTGCCTGGCTCTCATCCCACACAAGCCTCGGAGGAGTCACAGCTGGGCCCTTCTGCCTTTCCTTCTCTTTCAGTTATGGTATCCGGAATCGGGATGAGGTGTCCTTCATCAAAAAGCTGAGACAGAAGTGAATCTCCAGACTTGGACGGCTCTGTGTGCAGGTGGCTGAGCTCTTCCCTGGCAGAAGGAAGCCTTGGGCCACCGTGCCCTTTCCCCAGATGGGTGGGAGAGAGCCTGACCCCAGCCTGGACTCTCAAGTGAACCCTGATCCCAGGGCTATGGGCCTGGCCCTGTGTACACAATAAACCCTGCTGGCTTTGAGGTTTGGAAAGTCATGTCCCCATCGGGGGCACAGGCGGGAACCCTGCCGGCAGTCACACTGTTGGGATGCTGTACCTGAGTCCTTGGCCACCACCTCGCTCCCCAAGCCACACACACCCGTCCTGTCATCTCTGCAGCAAGGAGGAAGTAAAAGCAGAGTGCCGGCTCTGTTTCTACTTGTAAGGAACAAGGGCGTCTGAGCCCAGCCTGGTCAGGGCCTCCAGCTTCAACCCATGGGTGCCTAGCTTCTAGAAAGGGATATGGCCTGGCTGCCTTGGGGCACTTCCAGGTGTGCGTGGGAAAGTGGGATATTCCTGGGTCCTTGTCCGTTTGTCACCTGCCAGTCAGCCTGCAGAAGGGGGACAGAGTGTGCGCACCTGGCCGAGGACCTCCAGGGAGGTGGACATGACATGAATGCCCTGTTCTGGGAACTTGTGGGTGGGAGGCCTGGGGCCTGAAGGATGTCCTTCCATGGCACCCAGCCAGAAGCCAGAAAGGAGGCGGCAGCTCTGGTTGAGTTAGTGGCAGCTAAAACGCTCCCGGTCTGTTTATTGGCCACATGAGGTGGTCGTCAGAAGGCTAGTTAGAAGGTAATCTCAGGAACTAGTGTGATAAATGCCCGGAAGCACGAGGGGTTCAACAGCAGTGAACACGGCAAAGTGTGTGGGAAGCAGGGCTCCTGGGCAGAGTCCCGAGCCACAGGCCTGGCTCGGCTGCGGGCACACGGCCCCAGCGCCCGCCAGCTCAGTGGAGCTGAGCATCCAGCTCGTACTTCTCACAGAACTTGTCAGTGAAGGGGATGCAGGTGAGGAACTCACACCACTCGCAGCGGACAGGGTAGAAGTAGAAGAGGACCACCAGGCCGGCCAGCAGGCCCAGGAAGACCAGCTGAAAGACGATGATCTGGCAGCGCTTGCGGTACAGGTCGAACTTGCCGAAGCTAATGTAGGGCAGGAAGGCAAAGGAGAGGAAGAGGCCGCTGATGAAGCCCGAGATGTGGGCGAAGTTGTCGATCCAGGGTAGCAAGCCGAAGGTGAAGAGGAAGAGCACCACGGCCAGCAGCTTGAAGAAGGCGCGCCAGGGCCGCGCCAGAATCTGCCAGCTCTGGAAGAGCTCCACGAAGAGGCAGGCCAGGATGCCGAACTGCGAGCCAGCCGGGCCCACCTGGGGGTGCAGGTGACCCTGAGCCAGTGGGCCGGGGCAGGCCACCCGCCCCCCTCCCTTGGCCCAGGGTGGATCAGGACAGGAGCGCCAGGCGGGACAGGGCACGGCAGGAACTCGGGTCTGCTGGGCAGCACGTGGCAGGGGCAGCCTTACCTCTGCCCGGTATGGCAGGAAAATAGCACTAGCCAGGTTACCGGTGACACCGCTGAGCAGGTAGATGATGGCTATGCGGTGCCAGCCTGCCAGCTTCTCCAGGTCTCGCAGGACTGTCATCTGGAAGCAGACGGACACCAGGCAGTGCAGGACCCTGTGGGGAGGGGGCACTCAGCAAGGGGCACTGACCAGCTAGTCCTGGGGTCCCTGGGACCACCTCCTCCCCCAGCCCCCGCAGCCCACGTCGGGGTCACTTGCCCAGCGTGCAAGAAGAGGGACAGCCACAGGCGGTAGAACTGGTCAGGCACCTCGGGGTTGAGGAAGGGCAGGAGCCCGCACACGTCGTCCATGCAGTGCACCTGTGCAGAGTGGCCGTGAGCACCTGCCACGGCCGCAGCTTGCGGAGGCACCCTCCCCAGAGGCCTACCTGGGAGCAGAGTGTGGCCTCCTCGTGGAAGTAACCCCTCATGAAGTCACAGTACTCCCGGGAGGTGATCTCACACCTGGAAGGTCAGGCCAGAGCTGGGAGGACTCCCAGGCTCAGGTTTCGGCCCCACTCGGCCACCTTCTTGGCCTGGATAGGTCCAGCCCCTTCCTCACCCCACACCCCCTGGGATCCTGGGTCTTTTTGGACTGGCTACGGGAGCAGGCCTGAGCCCCAGGGTGATGCTGTGTGTCCAGGACCGGGGCACCCCTACCTGCCCTTCGTGCCGATGCAGCAGGGCCGGCCAGTGATGACGCAGTCCATGTGAGGGTGGTTGGTGTGGTTCCCAGCGCTGCTTTTGGTGCAGATCTGGGTCACAAATGGGATGAGTTGGGTCAAGGTCACCCCTAATCTCGGGCCCCACACCATGCTTGGCTGGGGCAGAGATGGGCAGGCTCCTAGGGTAGGAGACAGGCCCCTGGTGGCCTCAAGCAGGTCACAAACCCTGGGCCTGAGGGCATCTGTCAAACTGGCATGATGTCATTTGACCTCTTAAGGCTCTACCTGGTTCTCCTTAGAGAGGGAGGCTGTAGTGGATGGACCGGCTGGCTGAAGGCCAGGGCAGAGCATCTGAAAACGGGGTGGTCCCTCAGGGGAGACCTCTGGCATCACTGATGGGTGAGGTGTGGATTCCTCCCCAACACGGTAAGGTGGTTCCCGAACAACCCCTCCACACCAGCTCACCGGCCACTTGGTGATGTCATCTGGCCACTCATGGGGGTCCTCAGAAGAAGGCTCATCACACACCCTGCACGAGCCCAGGGTATGGTCAGACCTCACTCTGTGCCCTTGGCTTAGCACCCTCCCACCCTACTGGACAAAAAGGAGAGCAATTATACCTCCCTCCACCCCCTCTCCCAGGGGAGACATGGACGAACAGAGGTGGGGGGGCAGCAGGACTGACCTGGGATCCTGGTGGCAGACAGAGCCGTACCGCCTCTTTTGGCCAGCAAGTCTGGGGCACTGGGATGCAGGGGCCACTTCACCCACACTGCCAGCGTGGACTGTGGGAGGACATGGGCTCAGCCCTGGTCAGAGCCCACCATCCCACCGTCTCCAGGAGGCCGGGATCAGAGACCCTGAGCTCCTCCCCCTGGCTCGACACACCCGCATGCCCTGCAGCCCCTCCATGAATTTGCACTTGGGAAACTGCTAGCATGTTGGGAGACTGTTATGAGTTCAAGAGCATAGTTCCTATTAGCTTGAAAACAGAAACCACCCATGCCCAAAATTAGGCAACTGGTACAAACTGGGAGCTCCACATAAGATGATAAAAACTTGGATGAAATTGTTTACAATTTGGTGAGGAAAGTAAGGCAATACCACTTACATAAACTTATGACAGGTGCTCCAAAACAAGATGGAAGTGGGACGGCCACACCCAAATTAAAAACATGCAGAATTCCCTGGTGGTGCAGTGGTTAGGACTTGGTGCTTTCACTGCCAGGGCCTGGGTTGGATCCCTAGTCCAGAAACTAAGATCCCCCAAGCCCTGCCGCTCGGCCATTAAAAAAAATAATAAAATTAAGGACACACAGCCTGCAGGGGGAGCAGCCGGAGACGGAGGGATGGGATAAGAAGACTGAAGCGAGGGGCCTTGCACAGACTGCATCCTGTGCTGAGAACCAGGGGTTTAGGACCACTCAATCAGCTCTGCCTGAGTCCAAGGAAACGAGGTGCAGACAAGAGTGCGAGCTGAGCTGCGGGCGGGCACTCACCGAGCACTCTTCCTCCGAGGTCTGCACACAGCCTGACCGGTCGTTACGCACACAGCATGCCGAGTGCTTCTCGCGCTCTCGCGCAGCATGGATGAAACTATGCACCTGCGGGTCCTGGCGCATGCACGGCGAGAACTTGGCACCCAGGTGAATGAGGGCCTCCTGCGGGGAGGACATGCGCAGCTGCGGCTGGGCCTTGGCAAGCCCAGGGCCACAAGCCCACACCCCGCCCCGACCCCCCACGCCTCGCCCTCACC
>SJXQ01005641.1:43165-63231 GCA_006408695.1 Aepyceros melampus
CCCCGCTGCCCAGGGCCTACCTGCAGGAAGCTGGGCTCCTCTGCTGCCGGGGGCACCACAGCCGGGATGTCCAGCTTCAGCCATGGTGGCTTCTTGTGCTGCAAGCTGCTGCTGCTGTCCCTGCGGGCCTCGCCCATGGTTCAGGCAGACTAGGCAGGCCTGGGGTTAGGACACAGCGCTTTAATACTGCCATGGGCCTGGGTTCAATCTCGTGTCGGGGGACAGGGATCCCAAAGCCATGCAGCACAGCCAAAACACAACACCGACAGGTCTCTGCAGGCCCCCAGGCCCAGGCCCGGGAGGAGGGAGGGTCAGAGATAACCAGAAGAGACGGCCCCAGCACAGCTCAGCACCCACGGGCTCACAGCCTGTCTCCAACGTCTCAAGACACCACCGGGCACACACTGGGTCCCCAGACGACAGACATTCATGTGACAAACAGTTCAGGACCCACCATGAGCCACTCACAGGAGCTCAGGACTCACTGGTGGAGAAAAGAGGAACCCAAAACAAAGTTCCTGCACTCCTGGAGCTTGGAGTCCAGACAGACAGGAAGCCCACGTCAACTGAACCCACGCCTCTTAAATCTCCTTCATTGGCTGCTGCTGCTAAGTCGCCTCAGTAGTGTCCGACTCTGTGCAACCCCACGACGGCAGCCCACCAGGCTACCCGTCCCTGGGATTCTCCAGGCAAGAACACTGGAGTGGGTTGCCATTTCCTTCTCCAATGCATAAAAGTAAAAAGTGAAAGTGAAGTCGCTCAGTCGTGTCCGACTCTTAGTGACCCCATGGACTGCAACCTACCAGGCTCCTCCGCCCATGGGATTTTCCAGGCAAGAGTACTGGAGTGGGTGCCATTGCCTTCATTAGCAGAGGGGTTCTTTACCACTAGCACCAGCTGGGAAGCCAAGGGACCTCCTGAAAACCACCTAGTGGAAGCGCTGCTGTCACCACCAGGGGGTGCCCCATACCAAGAAAGTTCAGCAAAGACGCTCCCTGGGGGCTCAGACCACACAGAATCTGCCACAAGGCAGGCCAGGGTTCGAACCCTGGGTGGGAAGATCCCCTGGAGAAGGAAATGGCTACCCACTTCAGTCTTCTTGCCTGGAGAACTTTTCTATGGACAGAGGAACCTGGCAGGGTACAGTCCATGGAGTTGCAAAGGATCAGACACGACTGAGCAACTAACACTTGCACTCGCACTTTGCTCAGCACCACCCTAAGCGCCTACGAACAGCAAAACTAGGGGAGGTGACGGAACTCCAGTTGAGCTACTTCAAACCCTAAAAAACGATGCCGTTAAAGTGCTGCGCTCAATATGCCAACAAATTTGGAAAACTCAGCAGTGGCCAAGGACTGGAAAAGGTCAGTTTTCATTCCAATCCCAAAGAAAGGCAATGCTAAACAATGCTCAAAGTGAAAGTCCCTCAGTCGTGTCCAACTCTTTGGGACCCCATGAACTATACAGTCCATGGAATTTTTTAGGCCAGAATGCTGGACTGGGTAGCCTTTCTCTTCTCCAGGAGATTTTCCCAACCTGGGGATCAAACCCAGGTCTTCCGCACTGCAGGCAGGTGCTTTACCAGCTGGGACACAAGGGAAGTCCAAGAATACTGGAGTGGGTAGTATTGTACCCACAAACTGGAAAATTCTTCAAGCAATGGAAATACCGACCACCTTACCTGCCTGCTGAGAAATCCGTATGCAGGTCAAGAAACAACAGTTAGAACTGGACATGGAACAACAGACTGATTCCAAATTGGGAAAGGAGTACGTCAAGGCTGTATATTGTCACCCTGCTTATTTAACTTCTATGCAGAGTACATCATGCAAAATGTCAAGCTGGATGCAGCACAAGCTGGAATCAAGATTGCCAAGAGAAATATCAATAACCTGAGATATGCAGATGACACCACCCTTATGGCAGAAAGTGAAGAAGAACTAAAGAGCCTCTTGATGAAAGTGAAAGAAGAGAGTGAAAAAGTTGGCTTAAAACTCAACATTCCCAAAACAAAGATCATGGCATTTGGTCCCATCACTTCATGGCAAATAGAAGGGGGAAACAATGGAAACAGTGACAGATTTTATTTTCTTGGGCTCCAAAATCACTGCAGATGGTGACTGCAGCCATGAAATTAAAAGATGCTTGCTCCTTGGAAGAAAAGCTATGACAAACCTAGACAGCATATTAAAAAGCAGACATTACTTTGCTGACAAAGAGCCATCTAGTCAAAGCTATGGTTTTTCCAGTAGTCATGTATGGATGTGAGAGTTGGACCATAAAGCTAAGTGCCAAAGAATTGATGCTTTTGAACTGTGGTGTTGGAGAAGGCTCTTGAGAGCCCCTTGGACTGCAGGGAGATCCAACCAGTCCATCCTAAACAAAATCAGTCCTGAATATTCATTGGAAGGACTGATGCTGAAGCTGAAACCCCATTACTTTTACTACCTGATGGAAAGAGCTGACTCATTAGAAAAGACCCTGATGCTAGGAAAGATTGAAGGCAGGAGGAGGAGACGACAGAAGATGAGATGGTTGGATGGCATCACCAACTCAATGGACATGAGTTTGAGCAAGCTCCAGGAGTTGGTGAAGGACAGGGAGGCCTGGCGTGCTGCAGTTCATGGGGTCGTAAAGAGTCGGACATGACTGAGCGACTGAACTGAACTGACCCTAAGCCCCATATCCCTTGGCACAGGGGCAGGGCCCCGGACCCAGAGCTGAGGGCTTGATTGGGTCCACCCCAGCCTAGCCATGGGACCATGAGGCAGCAGCCACATCAGCAGGGCTCCTTGGCACTTACTTCCCTCTTCCCAAAATGGCACTTTCCGGGCAGGTCTGCTTCCCTGGCCCCAGAGAAGAACCACGGGGCCTGGAAACACTCTACACAGGGACATCACCAGGGGGGAAACAGCGAAATCAGACTGATGATGTTCTTTGCAGCCAAAGACAGAGAAGCTCCATACAGTCAGCCAAAACAAGATCTGGAGCTGACTGTGACTCAGATCATGAGTTCTTTATTGCAAAATTCAGGCTGAAATTAAAGAAAGCAGGGAAAACCACTAGGCCATTCAAATATGACATAAATCAAAGCCCTTATGATTATACAGTGGAAGTGACAAACAGATTCAAGGAATTATATCTGATAGACAGACTGCCTGAAGAACTATGGACAGAGGTTCGTAACATTGTACAGAAGGCTGTAATCAAAACCATCCCAAAGCAAAAGAAATGCATGAAGGCAAAGTGGTTGTCTCAGGAAAGTATATAGAAAAAATAGCTGAGAAAAGAAGAGAAGTGAAAGACAAGCAAGACAGGGAAAGACATACCCACCCGAATGCAGAGTTCTAAAGAACAGCAAGGAGAGATAAGAAAGCAATGCAAAAAAAATAGAGGATAACAATAGAATGGGAAAGACTAAAGATCACTTCAAGAAAATTGGAGATATCAAGAGGACATGTCATGCAAGGATAGGCACAATAAAAGAGAGAAATGATAAGGACATAACAGAAGATGAGATTAAGAAGAGGTGGCAAGAATACACAAAAGAACTATACAAAAAAAGGTCTTAGTGACCCAGTAATCATGATGGTGTGGTCACTCACATATAGCCAGACATCTCAGAATGTAAAGTAAGTGGGCTTAAGGGAGCATCACTACCAACAAAGCTAGTGGAGGCGATAGAATTCCAGCTGAGCTATTTAAAATCCTCAAGATGATGCTGCGAAAGTGTACCACTCAATATGCCAGCAAATTTGGAAAACTCAGCAGTGGCCACAGGACCGGAAAATGTCCGTTTACATTCCAATCCCAAAGAAAGGCAATGCCGAAGAATGTTCAAATTACCATACAGCTGGCTCATTTTGCAGGATAGCAAGGTAATATGCAAGCTAGGTTTCAACAGTACGGAACTTCCAGATGTACAAGATGGATTTTTAAAAGGCAGGGGAACCAGAAATCAAATTGCTAACACCCATTGGATCATAGAGAAAGCAAGGGAACTCCAGAAAAACATCTACTTCTCTTTCACTGACTACGCTAAAGCCTTTGTGTGGATCACAATAAACTGTGGAAAATTCTGAAAGAGATGGGAATACCAGACCACCTTACCTGCTTCCTGAGAAATCTGTATGCAGGTCAAGTGGCAGCAGTTAGAACTGGGCATGGAACAACAGTCTGATTCAAAATTGGGAAAGAAGAACATCAAGGTTGCATATTGTCACCCTGCTTATTTAACTTATATTCAGAGTATATCATGCGAAATGCTGGGCTGGATGAATCACAAGCTGGAATCAAGATTGCCAGGAGAAATATGAACAACCTCAGATATGCAGATGACACCACCCTGATGGCAGATAGTGAAGAGGAACTAAAGAGCCTCTAGATGAAGGTGAAAGACAAGAGTGAAAAAGCTGACTTAAAACTCAACATTCAAAAAAGTAAGATCATGGCATCCAGTCCCATCACTTCATGGCAAACAGAAGGGGGAAAAGTGGAAACAGTGACAGATTCTATTTTCTTGGGCTCCAAAATCACTATGGACAGTGACTGCAGCTGCGAAATCAAAAGATGCTTGCTCATTGGAAGGAAAGCTATGACCATCCTAGACAGCATATTAAAAAGCAGAGACATCACTTTGCTGACAAAGGTCCGTCTAGTCAAAGCTATGGTTTTTCCAGTAGTCATGTATGGATGTGAGAGTTGGACCATAAAGAAGCTTGAGCACTAAAAAATTGTGCTTTTGAATTGTGGTGCTGGAGAAGACTCTTGAGAGCCCCTTGAACTACAAGGAGATCCAACCAGTCCATCCCAAAGGAAATCAGTCCTGAATATTCATTGGAAGGACAGATGCTGAAGCTGAAGCTCCAGTACTTTGGCCACCTGATGGGAAGAGCCAACTCACTGGAAAAGACTCTGAAGTCTTTTCAGAGAAAAGACTGGGAAAGATTGAAGGTGGGAAGAGAAGTGGGTGACAGAGGATGAAATGATTGGATGGCATCACTGACTCAATAGACATGAATTTGAGCAAACTCCAGGAGACAGTGAAGGACAGGGAGGCCTGGCGTGCCTGCAGTCCATGGGGTCACAAAGAGTCATGACTTAGCAACTCAGCAACAGCAAGCAGAGAGGGTCCTTGCACAATGAGGCCAAGGGGAGCAGGGGCATTGTGGGGACTCTCACTTTCTCGGCCTCTCAAAGCACCCCAGACCCGAACAGATTCCGACCTGCAGGGCCTGCGGCTCACCCACCGAGGTCACAAGACACAGCCTCTACTTCCGAGCCTCCCTCTCAACTGCCTGGAGAGATGCAGAGAGAAGACTTTCCGCATAGCGAAACTGAGGCCTAGGAAGGGAGGCTGGCCTTGCCCAAGGTCACATATTCGTGGCACCATAACTAGAGACGCAGCTGCTACTGGCTCTGCACAGACCAGGGAAGGGATCCTGCCTAGAGGCTCCACCAGCTCGCTATGGACCTGAAGGCAGGTCTGACATGAGGGCGTCTTGACTGAGAACTGGGTCCCACTGGGGTCTGAACCAGGACACCAACTCTCAGCGTCCAACTCACACCACCACCCAGCCCAGACTTGCACGTCCTTGTCATCCGCCAGCCCCTCCACAGGTCAGGGAGACTGCGCTGCCCTGTGTGCAGGACCCTGGTCTCGAGCACCAGCGATGGCATCGCAGACAGTACTGGGCACGTTGGGAAGACAGAAGGAGCTCAGAAGCTGCAGGGCTGGGACGACACTCTGGGTCACCTCTGAGCCATGACTGGGCCGGGGCTGCCAGCTGGAGACCCGGGCAGTCAGACCCCTCAGATGGTGTTGTGCCCCTGGGGCCTTGTGGGGAGGGGCCAGAAAGGACGGGACCCCTTAGCATTTCAGGTGGAGGCCCTGGTACCATCAGCCTGGCCCTGCCACGCAACCCCATGGCTCACACAGCCTCATACGCTCCTGGTGAAGCTACTGCGAGGTCCGGATAGGAACCCGCAGGCGGGGTGCTGGGGACTGAGCCCTGCAGAAGCTTCTGCACACACACACACCAAGAACATCTAGATGCCACAAGACAGTCCTCCACTCAGGAGAGTCAGAAACCCCTGCCCGCTGATGGGCGCACACCGCCACCCACACCTGTGACCCTGCAAGGCCCCTCCGCACAGCTGGCTCCCCCAGGACACACATTCTGCCCACGGGGTCACCCCGCCAGGGCCTGGATCCCCCTGGCTTGGTTGGGACCACATCCACACGCGTGCTGTCCAGTCCAGCCACACCAGGCCCACAGTGCCCGGGGCAGGCCTGCTCCAGAGCCACGGCTCACTGGGCATCTCAGAGTGTGGGCTAACAGGGGCCAGGCCCCATGAAGTGGGGTGACGGGAAATTCCTGAAGATGCCCCTTCACCGGGGCCTGGGAGGAGCTACCATATGACTGGGGAGGAGGTGGGAGGAGCCGGGCACCCCCTGCCACCACCAGCCAGGCCACCCGACACAGGAACCTCCTCCCTCCTAGACACACAGACCTCCGGGTGCCCACCCCCACCAGCACCCACCGCGTCTGGGGCTGAGGCTGGACGGCGCTCCGGATGCCACACGGCTCCTTGCCCCCAGGGCCGCAGGTTCCCGGCCTGACCCTCCTTGTGTGACCAGTCCTCCCCCCCACCGCCCCCGTCAACCCATGCCAAACTCTGGACCTCAAGCGGGTGGGGTTCACAGACAGGGTTGGGAGTGGCTCCACAGTGGCCCCCAAGGACGTGGGGGAGGGACAGGCCCAGGCCGGACAAAGAGTCGGGCTAGAAGGGGGAACAGCACCCGCCCAGAGGAGACAGTGGCTCAGTGTCTGGGTCTCCCCAGGCACACAGGGGGCTCTTGTTCCTAGACGGCCCCTGGGGGGTCTCCCTACAGCAACCCCCTCCACTGCCCCCAGCACAGGGAGAGACCTCAGCCCAGGGAGGGCCTGCCTGCCACGGTCACGGCATCTGACTCACTCCAGCGACACTCACGGCCGCCCCCTCAGGCCCAGACCTACCAGGGACTCCCAGACAGACCCAAGGAAGCGCGGGGAGGGATGGCGCTCGACGCTGGAGGGGCTGGGGGCCACCACAAGGGCCGCTGTAAGCAGGAACCAGCAAGGCAGAGGGCTAGCGGGAGGGAGCAGGCCTGCCAAGGAACAGCCACAGCTGATCTGGCGATGACCCCCGGGGGTCCTGGGCAGGCACCCAGGAGGGCCCGGGAAGTGGGAGTCAGAGCTGGAGACTGGCCTGAGACAGGGTCCTGACCCAGCTCCCTTCTGCCACCTGTAACCCTGAGCAAGCCTGAACCTTCCCCTCTGAAAACCGGAGGCCACAGCAGAGCCTGGGACACAGAGGTGCTCAAGAAGCAGCAGCTGATTCAGAAATGGCTCTGCCTGCCAGTGCAGGAGACGACGGTTCAATCCCTGATCTGGGAAGACCACACATGCCGTACAGCAATTAAGGCCACGTGCCGCAGCTTCTGAAAAGCTCATGCTCCGCAGAAAGAGCAGGCACTGCAGTGAGAAGCCCGTGCCCATCGATGGGAGAGTGCCCCCGCTGGCCGCAACCAGTGAAGAGCCCATGTGGCAACACGGTCAAAATTAAACAAATAAAAGTATTTTTAAAAAAACACACTGGACCTAAAAAGAATGTAATATTGTAAGTCATCTATGAAAATGAAGTCGTGTCCAACTCTCTGCGACCCCATGGACTGTAGCCCACCAAGTTCCTCCATCCATGGGATTTTCCAGGCGAGAGTACTGGAGTGGGTTACCATTTCCTTCTCCAGGGGATCCTCCAACCCAGGGATCAAACCCTGGTCTCCCACATTGCAGGCAGACGCGTTACCCTCTGAGCCACCAGGGAAGCCCTTAAGTCATCTGTACTTCAACTAAAAAAGAAAGACAGTAGCAGGCTGGTGACGCCTGCCAGCTGTGGGGAGCTCCCCGAGGAGGGCCCAAGAGCAGAGCATATCAGAGCCTGGGGCGTGGGACGGCCCGGGCGACACCCTTCAGAGGGGCTTGGTTTGGGAAGGTGTAGCCAAGAAGCAGGAGGAGATGGGGAAGAGGTTCCGGCCCACCCAGGCCTAGACAGGCCACAGCTGAGTTAAAGCTGGAGCCTCTGCTTCTGCACTGAGGCCTGCCCCTCACACCTGGAGGACAACGCTGACCAGGGGCATCTGGAGGCCAAGTGGGTGGCCCGGCCTCAGGACCAGAACCACAAGCTTGGGGCCGACCCTGCCCCGAGGACCACTGGCCACCAAGGTCAGCTGCAGCAAATGGCCCCACCCCAGGATACCCGCCCCAATGTGACCCCAGCTCACCTGCGCGTGGTCCCAGGCAGAGCCAGCTCCTCTGACCTCCCACTGTAAGCCCTGATCTTTGACCCTCAGTCTCTCCTTTGACTCAGAGTCTGATGCCCAGCCCCAGGTCTCCCTTGGGAGTTTTGACTCCGGTCTTCCACCACGTGCTGCTCCGGCAAAGTGAAAATGAGCTGGCTCCCCTGAGCATCTTGACCTCATCTGCTTCCAGCATCTCATTGGGAATGACCATGGGCAGGCCCTCATGCTCCTCACCCCCCGCCAGTGACCCTCCACTTTCCTGTGGAAGATATGAGGTTCAGAAGGGAGCAGGGCAGACCTGAGACCTGGCCCCTGGCTTGCTTGGTGCCCTATGCCATCCCTAGGAGGAAAACGGATCCCTGAGCCCCAGGCAGCCGTCACCCCAGATGAACCTACAGGGTGCCAGCCAGAACCACAGGAGACTCCCTGCTTTAGAACGCCCTGAGAGGACTGCCCTGCGAGGGTGATGCAGAAAAGGGGATGGCCCTATGACCAGGCGTTGCCCAAAGGCTTGGCGGACACAGATGGCCCAGGGGGGTCACTGGCCACCAATTAAAGCCTATGACCCCGCTGGTGCTAACAGGGCGGATGCACCCTGGGATCGCGAAGCACCAGGCTCAGAAAGGTCAGGGGACCCGTCCGTGACACAGAGCCAGCTCCAGGGTAGGGCAGGGACTTCGCTATAACAGATTCTGGGTGTGACAATCTGGGATCTAACTGGACCTCGGGAGTCAGGTTGCAAGCCCACCTCAAGCTGTGGAATGGAAAGACCCAAATCCCATCAACAGGCCTGGACAGAGGGCAGACGAGCAGCCTGCCCCCGGTCAGAGGCCCCAGAAGTGCTCCTGGCCAGCCCCACAATGTGCTCCCAGTGCCCACACAGCCTCGGGCTCAGCAGCGCTGCCCAGGACACTGCGGCTGGGGGATTGCACCCTTAGGCCACAGGAGGAAACGCCTCGCCCCTGAACTCTACTCCTGGAGCAGAAAAGGCTTCAGCCAGCAGAAGCCTGGCACACTCGCCTCAAACCCGACTCTGGCTAGCCCCGCTGACCTGTTACAACCCCTGCAGAGGTCCTCTGCACCCACCTTACAGATCAGGAAACTGAGGCTCAGAAAGGCCGGCCACCACCTGCGGTCACCCAGCCTCCAACCAGCTCAAAGCCTTGGGCCATGTCTGCCCAGGAGCTGGGCAGGGGACCATGGGCTCCCGGGGAGGGGCAGACCATCTGGGATCCTCAGGCTAGGGGAGCCAACAGCCCCCCTGAGACCCCCATGCCACCCCACCTCCACCCAGAGCATCTCAACTCAAGGAGAAGGGAGCCACCCTCACACACCCAACCCAGAAAACAGGCAGCCGTTAAGGAATCCGATCCTTGGGCTGAAAGTAGATCCTGTCACGGACACCGAGGTGGGGGGAACCGGAGCTGGGGAGGGTGGGCAGGCAGAGGGAGCCCTTCATATCTGGGGAGACGAGCTACAGGGGGTGCCCTGAGCAACAGCTTAATCCAGAGACCCTGAAGGGGGCCCTGGAAGGCAGGCACGACCTGGGTGATCCTCCTGAACCACGGGGCCCCTGGACTATGCACTGCCAAGGGCGATGGTTTGCCGGCCAGCCCGCGAATGCAGTGCTCCTGGTCTGGGCCCTCGGTCAGCACTCTGGGAGGGAGCCTGGGGCCCCAGCACCTTTCATCCAGGGTCACCCCGCTACGAGCCCTACTGGTAGCCCCTGCTTTTCTCAAGGAAAAGGACGCAGCTTGCCCTAAATAACCCGGTGGCAGGGGCTCAGCCTCAGGGAACCCTTGGGCCCCGGCCACCTGCTGGGTCGTCCGGTGTTGTCCCAACCTCTGGGTGGGGGCTAAGGGGGCTGGGGCTGGCCCCACCGGGGTGGGGAGAACCCAGCATCTACTCGGGCCAAACCTGAAAAGCCAGTTTCATCCTTGAATCTCATCTGCCAGGAAGTCCCCAGTGGGGGTTGGGGGACCTTTCCCAACACAGGGCTAGGGCCTCCAGATCCAGACCTTGCTCACCCGGCTACAGATACACACCCCCAAACAGCGCATTGGCGAGGAGAAACTCTGGTCAGGGACAGGTGGGCCCCCAGCAGGGCGAGCAGCCAGGCCCCCCAACCCAGGGTCCTGAGCACCTGGGATCCAGCCATCTCCCCAGCCAGGAGACGGCCTGCTTCCCAGCACGGGGTAGTGGCCACAGGCTCAGGCCCTGGCCTGGTCCTCTTGGCCACTGAGCACAAGGTAGGAAGACGCCCGGCAGCTTCCCGCCTTGAGAGACAGGATTGTGAAGCTGAAGGTGGGCCAGTCCCTCCCCAAACCCCAGCTTCACAGCTACTGCTATTGCGGGAAGTTAGTCCCATCCCCAGGGAGGACGGCTGGGACAGCGACGATCCAGAGAAGTCCCACCCAGAAGTCCCACCCTCCGAGCTGGAGTTTCGACTTGAGACACCACCCACTGGTGGAGGCCGGGCAGGAGAGCGTAAAGGCCGGGGGGAGGGTACAACTCGGAGGCGCCTGGGACACCCGGACCCCGAGCCCTCCCGCTGCCCGGACCCTCAGCTGTCGGGCGGGGGCTGGAGCCGAGCTGTCCGGCCGGGTCAGGCCGCCGCCCGGACGCGCTAATCCGGCCACGGGCTATTTTTGCGGTCCGCCAAGTTAGGAATCCGGGGCTGGGCCGCCTCCTCCTCGCGCGGCTCGGGAAACTCCGGGAGGGAAAGTCCGGCTGTCTCGGGCGGAGACTCCTCGAAGCCGGGACGCGGCCAGACTCCCGCCGCTCCGAGCGGCTCCGGCGGCGGAGGGCTGGGGACCGGCCCTGGCGCTGCGGCCGCTGTCTCGGGACCCACCCGGCCCGCGCCCCGCGTGCAGCCCCGCCCGGCGCGCTCACTCACCACTGCCGCCGGCGCCGGGGGTCCCGGGGGTCCTGAGGGCTGCGGGGAGGGGCTGCAGCCGCCGGCCCGAGGGCGCCCGCGCCGAGTCCCCGCCCGCCCGTCCGGCCCGCCCGTCTGCCCGGGAATGCCATGGAGCGAGGGGCGTGCGCGCCGGGGGCGGGCCCGGCTGAAGGGGGCGGCCGCGTGACTCAGGGCTCAGGAATGCGCGCGGCCCGCCCCGCCAGAGCCACCTCCTCCGGGAGGGCGGCGGGGACACCTCTGGCTGGGGGTCGAAAGCGCCTTGGTCGGGGTAGGAGGACCTGGTGGCCCAGCTGGACCGAATCTGATGGTCAACCTCACCCGCTCCCGGACCCGGAGTGAGTCCTGACCTTAGCGGATGCTTTGACTTGTGCTTGCAGAGTGGAGAGTCTGGGAGACAGCCCTGTATCTACAGGGACCCAAACCCCCAGCCTCCTCCAAGGCCGGGCTGCCAAGTCTCTCACTAAGTCCCTCGGAGCCTCACTGGCACACACACCCCCCTGCTTTCATGCACTTACACACACACGCTCTGCTTCTGTAACTCAGATCACCTAGATCAGCTAGTTTTGGGGAAAATGGAAACGTACAACAATTCTAGGAACTAAAACATCTCACTCACTCTTGCCCCTGCTTTGCAATTGTCTAGCCCAAGTAACCTTAACTATGCTTGTCTGTGTAAACGACAGGCAGTCCCCCACCCCCTCCCCATCCTGAGCGCCCAAAGTATCCAACAGACTACAGAACGCAGACCCGGAATTGGGACCCAGTAAGGGAACTGTACCCCCAACAGCCGGGGATCGGAGCTTGTGTGCTAACTCCTCTGGGCCCGCGGCGGAGTAAACCCAAGTTCTCCAACTCTCCGAGGGTCGCTTGGTTTCTCGATCGCTAGTTTCTACAACATACCCGCTCACATTCAGGTTTGCCCCCGGATTCCTTCACCCACGCCGGTTTACACAGACTCCCATACCCACACCTTCACATACACAACTGTAACACGTCCATGCTCACTCGCACCCTTACACACGTGAACACAACCACTGATGCCTACTTACACTCAGTTGCACTCAAACCAAAGGCAGGACAGGAGCAGTGACCTCCTCCTGGCCCCGTGGTTCCCGCCCGCTGGAGCCTGGCTCCCCCAGCAGGCGCCCCCGTCAGGTTGGAGCCCCACTGCAGAGGCGGCAGCACCCGCTGCACGCTCTCCCTGTCTTGAGGGCCCATCTCTGCCGCCCTGACCTGGACGCAAGGTAGCCCGCTGGCTGAGGCTGCTGCAGAGAGTCTGCCTGCGTCCCTCTCTCCTGACACAACCACCAGAGACAGACCGTGGAATGGGCCCGGCTAACCAGGAGCCACGCGTGGAGGAGGGGCACAGGCTTCCTCGGAAGCAAATCCGGGACCAGAGGTCCTAAAGACCCTCCGACTGGGTGCAGATTCCTGAGGCACACGGGGCCCAGCCCCTCCAGCTTCAGAGGCCCCGCGTGTCTTCAGGGGCCCTTTGCTGGCCTGGGACCAGGAGGCAGTGGTCCTCTCTGAACAGAGGAGCTGCCACGGTCAGGTCAGTAAGCTAAGCCCAGGGCATGGCTTCAGACAGTGCCCTGGTCCTTGGCCACACAGAAACTAAAGCAGACAAGTTGAGTTTGGCCCCTGGAGCCTGAGAGGGGCTGAACCCTCTGCCTGCCTGCCTGTCCACAATGCAGTGTGCACGGTGTCTGCACACTCTGGATCCTTCGTGAACTCGGGACATCAACACAAGTCTTGGGTTGAGGGAGACAATGAAAGCTTCGGAGGGGCTACAGGAGGGTCCTTCAAGTGGAAGGGGGTGTGACCCAAGAACCTTGGCTGCACCACCTCTCCATCCGTACAAGGCTCCCAGCCAGAGACAGGACAGTCTCTCCATGCCTGGCATTCCCCACCGTGCGAGGAGTAAGCCTGCCCTGTCCACCTGAATGCCCAGCCTGGCTGCCAGGGCCAGAACTGGTGGTGTCCTCTCTGGAGCCCAGCACCTAGGCTCACCTCCAGTGCTTGCCAAGGCCGGGCGTCCAGTCCAACAGGTCTCCCTTCAAGCGGGTGCTGCAGGCCATCCAGAACCCCTCTGTGACCCAGACTCTCGCTCCCAGCGGCCAGGAGCTCGGCCAGAGCAGGCCCTCAGCCGGGCCTGGGCCCACCCCCAAGTCCATCCCGCTGCAGCACTCCCACCCCAGCCAGCACCACCTCAAGCCGTCCTCAGTGGGTGCGAGCTGCCTTCCCAGAGAGGGTGGCCCCCTCCTGCTTCCTTTGGGCTGCCTCCATGGGACCCTTTCTGTCCCCACGCCCGTGAGACCCCAAGCAGCCTCTGCTGCAGGCCCTTGCCCCTCACAGGTGTGGCTGCCACGTCCACCCTGGCAGGCGAGCCCAGGAGTCCACAGGTTCTCAGCCCACTGGGCCTCCTGAGCAGGACCCTGACGCCAGGACAGTGTGAGCAGAGGCCTGGATCCCGGCCACAGGGACACATGCGCCCAGCCTGACTGCCCTGTGCTCTGACGGAGGCGCTCCTGACACGGAGGCCTAGCTCCCAGTTCCTCCTGCATGTTTTCTGAGGCCCTGGAAGGAGGAATCCACTGCAGCCGCCTCGGATATGTGCAGGTGACAGGCTGGGCCAGTGTCTGGACCACTCCCTGCCAGCGGACGGCTCTAGGACTGAGGGGGTGGGGGCCTGAGCACTGAGAGGCACCCCTACCAGCCATTAGGGGTTAGCTCAGCACGCCCGCCTGAACTTTGGGGGCCTGCATGAACTCAGGACCAGCCCCTGAGTTCATGCAGGACCTTCCCCATTTGGGGAAGAGGCAGCAGTGGGCCAGGCCAGCCAGGGGCTTGAAGTCACTGGCTATTTGAGGCAGCTGCCCCTCCCCACGTCTCAGGGCCGGGCAAGGAGGCTCTGAGCACCCGGCCCCCGGGGGTAGCATTGGCAGCACAGCCCCAGGAAGGGGCAACGCAGCCGGGGGCTGCCCACGCTGCCCGAATGCCCCGGGCCCGACGGCCACAGAGGCCCCTGCCCAAGGCGGCCCCACTACAGCCTCAGGGACAGTGTGGCCCCTCTGGCAGCATTCGCTGCCCCACACAGAGGCACAGAGAGAAGGCCCACGAGCAGTGTGCTGGGTGGGAGCTCGTGGAGCCACTGTCCTTTCAAGGCTCAGGGCATTCCCTCCAGGGCGCAGGGCAGCTCCCCTGTGCACCAACCTCTTTCAGAGCACTGAGGGTTTCCGCCAAGGAGCCTCTCCCAGCCCAGCAGGCAGGCACACTGGGGACAGAGAAGGCCCTAGTCCCATCCTCCCTCTGAGCACCCACTTCCCACCCCGGCCAACCCGCCACCCGCCCTGTAGGCCGCAGTGGGAACATGCAGCCCACCGCCTCACCACTTCCTGTCTGCGGTGGAGCCTCAGACCACAAAGCAGGAAGCGGGGAGGGCCAGGGCGGGAAGGGGCAGAGGTTGTGCAAGGCCGTGCACTTGGACTGAACATCTGGAGAAGGGGCTGCTGGCTCCAGCCCTGTCTCCTCCCTCTGGGCTGCCGTCCAAACCTCTCTTAGTCTTCAAGTTGGGGATAAGATACCCTGAAGGAATGTGTGAACTCCCGAGATTTCTACAAGGTCCACGTACCATTCGTGAAATTGAAATGAAAACGAATCCAAAACAGCAGCCACCGTGCCCCCTGGCACCCCCAAGGGATGGGCCCAACTGCAGCCTCAGCTTGCCTCAGGTCAGGGGGAGGGAGGCTGGGCACACAGGAAGGCCGGAAGGGGGGGCATTGTTCGGGCAGAAAGGCAGAAAGGATGCAGCGGGTGAGGAGGGAAGAAGGGCGGGAGTCACATCCAGGCCTGCCTCACAAGTTCCCACTGATGACACACTGCCCACCCCCGGAAGGAAGCAGCCCTCAGTGCCACACACAGCTGGGCGGCTTCCAGCCGGCGCTGCAGGGCTGGCCCTCCCTCCGCAGGAAGTGCCCGTGGGGGCCCTGCGAGGTGGGAGTGCACAGCTGGGCCTGCGCTGGAGCTGAGCCCCTGGGCTGGTCTGAGGAGGAGGAGCTGGAGACCAGGGCTCTCCCAGCTGGACTTGCTGACCAGGCACCATGCACACACATCCTGCCTGTCACAGGCCCTGGTACCTCCCCCCACCCCCACACAATCCTCTGCCCAGCGGCTCCCCAAGGCCCCGTCGGTGCCCCTCACAGGGCCAGAGTGACGCAGTGAGAGCTCAGAACACGCTCCAGGGCAGAGCTGTTCCCCATGCTGCCCCAAAGGGCAGTGACGCACCTCACAGCGCCCCCAGCCGCTGCCCTGCAGGAAGGGTGGTCAGGGGTCTCCACAGCCCTCCTGCTGGCCTCATTCCACTCCAGCCCGCTCACCCCCAGAACTGTGCAGACTCCTCTCAGCATCCTTAGGTGGTGGGAGGGATGGGGGCCCCACTGCTGAGACAGTGTCCTGGGACCCACCCGTAAGTGTTTGGGGTGGGGGCGCTTCCAGAAAGGTCTGGGCCCACCTCCTGGACAAAGTCTTCCTGACCCACTCCCTCAGCCAGTCTATCCTCTCCACCCAAATGCCCCTAGGTAATGCGCGTCCGCAGTCCAGGAAGGCGTGTCTCAAGGACCAGGGCTCCCATGCCCCCTCCCTCAGGCGCACTCCACGTGCACCCCAAAACCACCACACCTCCAGCCGGGGCCCAGTCAAGGCTCCTAAGAAACCAGGCTCTTGGAGGTCTGACCATCAGCTGGTGGAGGAGTGCATTCTGCGGCTGAGAGGGGGAGGGCGGACCAGGGTGCAAGTGTGGCGGGGGGGAAGCATGCCACTGGGAGAGGTGAGGAGCCGGGGCTCCCCTTCACCCCAGCTGCCTGCTCCTCCTCACACTACAAGCGTTCCAGCAGCCCCGAGCTTCGTCCAAAATGGGAGGTGGGGCGCCAGGCAGGGGCGCCAGCGGGAAACGCGGGTGCCCAGGCCGGCCCCCACCCCCGCCGAGGCAGACCCGTGCCGGTGCCCGCCCCGCGCCGCTGCCCCGCCCGCAGCCGGCCTGCCGCCCTCCTCCGCGCAGGCGCCGGCTCCACCCCCGGGCCGGGCGGTGCTTCCGGGTGGGCTCTGGGGTGGGCTCCGCGCCGGCGGTCCGGAGCCGCGGCACAGCCGCCGGAAGCCTGCGGGTCGCGGGGCCCAGGTGAGTGCGCGCCCCGGGAGCGCGTCCCTCCGAGGGCGCACGGCTGGAGGACAGGCTCTGGGCTGAGACCCTCCCCGAGTCGCAGCCCCACCGCGGTGAGCCCTGAGTGGGAGCCATAACGTGCTCCCGGGCCGCCCCTCTGCGTGTGCAGTCTCTAGATGAGCCCTGCCGGCGGGGTCGGACCCGCTCGGCCGCTCCATTTGCCAGCAGCAGAGTCGAGGCCCAGCCCGAGGCCTCCAGGAAGGAGAGCCCGAGCCCGGTTGCCTGGTTACATGCTGGGCACACGGCCCGGCTCACACGGCCCCAGCCCGGAGCCCGCCTGCCGCAGACGTGACCGGCCGCTTGGCCCGAGAGGCTACTTCCGCACAGCCCTCCCTCCAGTGCGTGTCCCAGACGGATGAACACTCTGTAACTGACCCTGTTCGCCCAGGTTTTGACAGAGGGCTGGCAGGCGTCTTGGGCGCCTCCTTCCAAACGGCTGTTTCCTGCCCTCCCCTGGGGAGGCCCAGCCTGGCCAGAGACCCTCCTCCCCAGGTTTTGCCCAGAGGGGCTCTGGTGAGGGTGTTCTTGCTAACACTAGTGAGTGCTGGCTGTAGGCTGGCTGAGTACTTCCCCGGCTTCTCGTTTTATTCTCAGAACCACCCTGTGTGACAATGTTAGTTCCCTTTCTGCAGGCGAAACAGAGGCACAGACATTAAGTCACTTTCTGGGGCAGCCGTCACTCTTGGGGGCAACAGCAGGCTCACCCCCCTCCTCAGCCTGAGGATCTGAACCGAGGCCTCTCTGAGCCTCACTCCTGGGGCAGCTGTATGAGCCCCCACCGCCCAGGGTGGGTCAGGGCAGAGACCCAGAGTCAGCCTGGAGCCTCGGGCAGGCCGGGAGCCACACCCGGGCTGAGGAGCGGGGCCGTAGAGTCCCAGAGTGCAAGCCCACGCGTGGTGTCAGAAGACGGGCGAGGCTGCAGTTGCGGTCACATCAGCGTCCGTTCTCAGCTGACCAGTGGCTCCGGACAACATACGGTGTCAGCACTTACGTTAAAGATGATGGTTCTGTCGCATGCCAGGGAGGCACTGGAATCGACCCGAGGAGGGTGTCCAGGCCCTAGTGCTCACCTGGGTCTTCCCTGGGAGACTGGCTGGTCCCAGAATGACTGAGGGTGTGTGGTCAGGTTCCTGGCCCTGCAGCAGCAGCTGGGAGGCAGACGGTGTGCTGGTCTCGGCGGAGCCTCATCACTCCTGGGACCTCACCTTTGCTTCACTTCTTATTCTGACATCCTGAGTCACGAGCCACAGGACAGCTGGGGACTCATCAGAGGTGTCTTGAGCCAAGGAGATGGGCGACCTGGTGCTCACCCACGGGGGTGTCAGGCCTTCTGGGCCCTTGTAGGAGAGGTCGGGCACAGCAGGAGTCCTGCCGACATGGGGAAGGGGTGTGGATGACTCGACCCCCGTCTGTTCCTCAGCCAAGGCTCCACTGGGGTCACAGCTGACTTAAAGTTCCTGGTCAGGGTCGGGTGCCAAGGGCTCAGAAGTCCACTTGGGGACCACGTGATGAGTGGCAGTCAGCGGGGACCAGCCCTGACCCGGCCGGGTGCCACTGTCCCCTCCCCAGGCCCTAAAGCCCTCTGCCGCTGAGCTGTGTAAGTGCTGCGTACAGACAGCTCACGGGGCAGAGTGGCTGCCTTGTCACTGCCTTTACGTGCAGTCATTTCCCAAGGCCTCCGGGTCCCCGCCTGGGCAGAGCACGTCAGGTGTGGCATCGTCTGCAGCTGGTTGCCCCCGTTTTGCAGATGAGGAGGTGGACAGGCAGGCGGCTACATGAGTCCTCGAGCTCCTGACTTCACTGAACAACTATCTGTCCTCCCCAGATGATTTTGTCCTTTCCCATTTCAGCTTTCCTGCACAATGGGGCAGAAAAAGCGAGCACTGGAGGCCAAGCGGCATCAGAGCCCATCAGACGGGACCCAGACGCCTTCCCCCGAGGAGCTGCACCTGGGGCCGCCCGCAACCCTGGGCCCCACGCGCAGCATCTATTTCTCAAGCCCAGAGGGCCGTCCTGCTCGCCTGGGATCCGCGTTTTTCGACCAGACCGCAGTGTCCCTGGCCCGGGCATTTCTTGGACAGGTAAGAGAAATGCAGCAGCGTGGGCTCCGCGTGAAGAGTCACCACCGGGCAGCGTCTGTGGGCACAGCCCTCTTCCCGCCGGGCTCACATCCCTGACTTGGCCCTGCGTGTCCTCACACAGTCAGCCGCTTTGCCCACACTTGCCCTGAGGAGCTTCACCTGAGTCGCCCGGGGCAGGGGCTGGGTGCAGGCTTGGCTGAGCAGAACGCCGAGGTTGCCGGGGTGCCTGCCTGCTCTGGGCAGTGAGAGTGAGGAGGCAAGGTGTGGGAGCGCTGGCCCTGGTCCGCCTGGGATGCCTGCAGGGCAGGCAGGTTTCTCACAAGGAACTGCGGTCCGTGCTGGCTCTAACACCTGCCGTGCCCCCTGGCACACCCACTGCCCTGCTGGAGTTGGTCTGTGTGTGCAGCGCCTTAGGCACACAGCAGCCGAGGCCACGGCACACAGGCTGTCCTGCATCCGCACGGTCTGGCGACAGCCTCCCCCTCGCACTGGCTGGCTTCCCTGCAGGCCCTGCAGCCCCAGCCCTGGGGTGGGCGCCGGATGCCCGGGGCCCGTGGGGGAGCCTGCTCCAGGCGGTGTACGCACAGCGTGTGCCACGTCTGTCTGGAGCACCATCAGGGCAGTCCTGGTGCCAAACCCGAGCCCTGGCCTTCTGCTCGTCCTGGAGGCTCTGTGGCTATGTCGTGCCCTCTAATGAGCCCACCGTGAGGTTAAAATAGCCAAGGAGAGTCAGTTTCTGTGGCTATTTGAAAACTGGTGCCAAGAACAGATCCTAAAATGTAAACTAGTGGAGGGTGACCTAAAGTGTGCATTCGTCGAGAAGGGAGCAGTCTGTTCCCCTGAGGACGCTCTGAGCTGCAGGGGCCAGGAGGTCCTGAGAGCACGTGGAGTCAGGAGAGGTTATGACCTCACACGAAGCGGCATGGGGCAGGTGAGCCCAGCGTCCCGTCGAGGACCCCGGGTCCTCACAGCCTCCCCCTGGGCTCCTGGCATGCCCGTTTGAGCCTGAGGGTGGACAGGACAGTGTCCAGCAGAGAAGGGAGGGTCTTATCCCGTGTGCCCCTTTCCTTCAGGAGAACCTTTCTCAGACACTCCCAGTGGATGTCCTCTGTAGAGCCCATACCAGATTTGGGTCGTGCATTCATCCTCGGGCAGGTCAGCGCAAGGAGCTACGGGTTGCCGCAACAGCCCAGACCACTCTGTGTCCCCTCGTGGGCTGAGAAGGGTCCTCTCGGGACCCCCACCAGCAAGCAGGGGATGTTTGTGATGGGGCTGAGGGGCAGCTGAGAGAACCTGCTGAGAGAAGTTCGTGAGATTTGGGGGCAGGAGCAGACCTTGAGCACAGGGCTGCGGGAGGCTCTGCCTACCCCATGGCGGTGTGGAAACCATCAGGCCGTTTCCTGATCCTGGCCAGACACAGTGGGCTTCGTGGGTTAAGGGGCGGTGGCCTGGCCATCCACTCGATTGCTCTGGCCTAAGGACAAGGCAGGTGCTGGGGACGTCATGGGG
>SJXQ01005641.1:67363-82095 GCA_006408695.1 Aepyceros melampus
CGCGGGACCCGCTCCCACCACAGCCCCTCGGCAGAGGAGGGGGGCAGCAGGCAGCCATAGCTTCTGCCCTCCGTGCCACTCCAGCTTGGGGGAGTGCGGCCTGGAGGCTTGGCCCCTGACGACCTGATGCTCCCGGAACACCATGTGCCCAGCACCCCCAGGTCTGGGCTGGAGGTGACAAGTCTGTCACCCATGATATACAGACCTCAGGCCCCACCCCAGATCCCTGCCCAGCCCTACGAGGACGACGTGACGAGCAGCACCGGAAGGAGGTCCAGGAGACGCCCTACACGCAGGTGCCAGTCCTGAGGTCTGTGCTGAGGTCCACCGCCCGACTCTCCAAACGGGGCCCCACCGCACCTGGCAAACATGCGGAGGTCCTCGGGGTTCTGGGCCGCAGGCACACTGAGGATGGCGGCCCGCTGTGCTCAGACAGGCTGGCCAGCAGGCTCTCCGTCATCCTCCTGTTCAGCGGCGAATCCCCGCTGGGAAGCAGCTCAGCGCTGGAGTTGTCCATGCTGGGGCTGGTGAGGGTCATGTCGTCGCTGCTGGCTGAGAACCGGCAGCAGTCAGGGAGCGGCGGCCCCAGCCCTGCGGTCACCCACTCCCACCTGGGAGCTCACCACCATGCCCTTGGGGAGCTGCCTCAAACCCCAAGGTCATCCAGCCCCTCACACTAATGGGACCCTAGGCAGGTTGGGGTCCCCAAGCCAGGGACCTGGGCTCAAGGCTGCTGCCTTAGGGGGACACTGTGGCCAAATGGCTCTGCAGAGAAGGGACCAGTCACCATCTCCACAGAGGCCCTGGGGCTGCAGGTTTCAACGGTCCTCCAGGGATGCGGTGTGGTCTGCTCCAACCCCAGGGTTGGGCCAGGCTGCTCCGACTCAGCAAGGCAGAGCCCCTTCCTCAGGAAGCAGGGAGGACCTCTCGTCCCCCAGGGAGAGCTGCCCAGCGGGGTGAGTGACGTCCGTGGGGGGGACACAGCTGCCCGGAGGGCAGTGTGAGCAGGGGCTCGAGTGCGGCCCTGTGACCATGCCCTGGTCACTTGCGGGTGCCCACGTCGGGCCTCCCAGCCACCCAGGTGCTCACCCCCCACCAGACAGATGCCCGGGAGCAGGAAGCCCTACTTGGGGAGCCGAAGCTGAGGGCACTGGGTGTGCTGAGGCTGCGGCCGCCCACCCTGGCGGCCAGGGGCGCGTCGTCCTCGCGGGCGCGGGGCTCGTCCTCGCTGGGCGGGGCCATCAGGCAGACGTAGGTGTGCAGCTGCACCAGGAGCCGGCGCTGCAGCAGCCACACCACCATCTGGATGAGCTGCGTCTGCAGGCGGGGGCACCAGAGGTCAGGGGGCACCTGGCGGGGCCGCAGCGGCCCTCGCTCCGCCACGTGCCCAGCTGCCCGCACACCTTGCTGCCCAGAGCTGACGGGACCTGTGGCATGGCGGCCCTGTGTGCTGCCTCTCCCAGCCCGTGGGCTCTGTGGGGACCCCGCCCATGGCCGGCACCCCGAGAGCAGAAAGTCCTCCCCTGGGTCGACCAGAAAGCCTGCTAGGGACAGGGACCCCCTGTGTGGGGGCGTCCACGTCCCCAGACCCACATGCCACCTTCCTGTCACTGGGGTTCCCTGCTGGGAGGGGCAGGCAGGCATGGACACACAGGTGTACCGTGAGCATGTGTGACCCAGTCACAGTAAGGAAAACGGAAGAGGACCGTAAAATATGCAGGAGACCTCGTCAGCATCTGCACACATTCGGGGCCTGAAGCAGGGGTTAGGGAGGCAGGCAGCCTCACCCGGGACCCAGCAGAATCAGAACCAGCTCCCCTCAGGCCAAGAAACTCCACCGGCCGTCAGGGCCACTGGGAGTCTGCACTGGGGAGGGGAGGGTGCACACAGTGTGTCTTCTGTTCAGCTGGCACAACCTGGCACTGTTCCAGGAAACCAAAGGCACCGCGAACAGTCACGCCCGGCATCGAAGTGAAGGGGCCCTTCGAAGGGGCCAGCAGGCCGACCTCTAGCCTGGGGCGGGGCAGAACACACCCCACCCCTGGGAGGCCCAGATGGTGACTGACACGGCCCCTTCTCTGCGTTCACAACTTGAGGAGGAAAGGCCTGCTTTTAAGGACTGCCTTTGCCTGCCAGCCGCAGCACTTGTTACAGCAAACACTTCACTTTGAAGACAAGCCTTGAGAACACCAGCCTATCTCCGACGTCCGTCCCACCTGGCTCTCCCCCGGGGCCCAGGGCTCAGGCTGGAGTCGGGGAGGGGCAAGGCCTGGCTCTGGGACCCAGGTCGCACTCAGTCCTTCTGTAAACAAACAACTCACCGGCTCATTCCCCATGCCTCGCCCCTCCCCAGTGGCCACCACACCACACTCAAACTCCTGCCAGCTCCTCGCTACCCTGACCCTGACCCAGGCCCAGGCCCAGGCCCGTCCTGTGCAGGCCCCAAACGTGCAAATTCTGGGGGTCTGGAGTTCAGACTTATACCCACAGACCCTGTGGCCACCGGGACCCTGGCAGGCAGGAGAGGGAATGGGAGGGCAGGCCCCAGGCTCAATAAAACAAAACCCTCTGTGTTCCCAATTCTAGGACCCCCAGGTCCAGAAGGGGCACCGGGTGACTCTGTTGTCCCAGGAGTGGTCACGATCTCCTGCCAGTTGACCTCTTAGCTCTGCCCTAACCCTGAGAACTGCCTGCCATAGGCAGACGGGGCTCCGTGTGCAGAGGGACTGGCATTGCCCAGGTGTCAGCAGGCAGCCTAGCCAGGCAGCCGGCCTCTGGCAGGGCAGGTGTCACCTACACAGCGAGCACTGCCCCCAATCTAGGCTTTGGGCGCAGCAACACAGCAGCCTGGGATCAACTGGGGACCGAAGCCAGGTGGCTGGTCCCTGGGCTCCCCTAGCTCCCAAGACTCACCTCCTGCACAGGGGGCGCCAGGGGGTTCCTGAATTCTGACAAGGAGACAGGCAAGGAGAACTTGGCAAGGACAGACGGCAGGTCGTGAGATGGAAACTGGCGTGAGAACTGCTCAGCGAGCGGGGAATACCTGGGGATGGGGGTGAGGATCTCTGAGCTCGAGAGGTCTCCCCTCGGTCAGGCGTCTGTGTCCTCGCCTCGAGCCCGTGCTGGGCAGGAGGGGACGCAGCACAGTGAGGGGGCCGGGAGGGTGCGGTGAGGACAAGCCCAGATGCCTTGCCCACGCAGCAGCCTGTGAGCCTCTGTGTCGGGACCAAGGCTCCTGGCCTCCCAGCAGGTGCCCTGTGCAGGGCCCACTGGCCGGCAGGCGTGGGCAGGCACAGACCTTTCCTGGAGGCTGCAAGTGCAGAGCAGCACGAGCCTGGGTGACGCTGGAGGGGCGGGGCCAGGCCAGACCTGGGGCAAGGGCCTGGCGGAGCTGGGAGCACCACCTGTCAGCCAGGGGGACTCACAGACACACGCTGGCGTTGGGAGACAGCATGTAGACGTTGTTTTCACACAGCGGGTAGATGATGATGCCTTGCCCCAGTACACCAGGTGGGCCGCAAGCTGGAAAACCTGCAGGCAGGGGGCAGGCACAGTGCTGGGAGGCTGACCCTTCCGCCATCGGTCCCTGAGCTGTCCCGGCGGCCCCGGCACGGACGCCTGGGGCAACCAGGACGAAGTCGACTCAGCTGCGCAAGGGTCTTGGCTGCTCATCCTGGCAGAGGCATCAAGCACCAGGACAGTGGATGAGGGGTGGCTGCACCCACCCCCACCCCTCGCTCGTCCCTGGAGAACCTCCCTCTGTCCTGCTGCCCTGGGCTCTCAAGACATCAGGATAGCCCACAGACAGACCAGAGCGCCGGGAGGGAGGGCCAGGGTGAGACCACGGCACCGGGCGGGGCTCACCCCAACCACCACAGCAAGGGCCTGCGGGCACAGCACCAAAACACCCCCACCTCGTCTCAGCAAACAGGGCCCCCAGTGGCCCCAACTCAAACACAGGACGCTTCAGTCCCACTGCTGACCCTCCCTCTCGCCCCAAGTCCCAGTGACAACGGCTCTAAAGGAAACAGGCTCACTTCCCTCCATCTCTGCCACCAACCTCACCCAGTGGGTCCACATCTCCTCTCCCTGCAGCCAGAGCGCCCGCTCCAGGCTGAAATTGGGAGCACTGGGCTGGAGTCAGGCTGTTGGCACGGACACTGATCTTTGCCTCCAAGATACAAGCTGCTGTTCCTGGCATGAGATGAGGTGAGACCATGCCTCCCACCTTGGCCTCCGCGGTCACCTCTTCTGCAGGTCACCTCCCGCCTCCTCTTCTGTAGTCAAAGCCTCTCCACCTGCCTCCCTCTCATGAGGGCCCACCCAGATCACCCAGGATTATCGCCCCACATCAAGAGTGTTAATTCCATCTGCAAAGTCCCACATAAGGAAGGTCCCACTCATATTAGGACACAGAGGTCTAGGAGGGCATTGTTCATTCATTACAAATAATGTAAGTATAATCCTAATTTTGTTATTCAAAGATTATGTATTAACATTTATATAAAAGAGTGGAGGAATCTGCTGTGGTTACTGCTGCGATATGGGACTGTGGGCACTTTCTCTGTGTCTATAATTTGTGGGATATTTGAACTTTTATAAGAAAGAATCTGTTAGTTTCATTAAACAAAACCCTCAGAACCACCTGATGACACTCACAGCTGAGGCCAACATTCCCTTGTGTCTGCGCAGGGGCTCTGGCTGGGCTCGCCAGCTTCCCCCGCAGGGCCTCTGCTGGGCCGCCTGCCGAAGGAAGCAGCAGTGCCAGCGGCTGGCACGGACCACCCGCAGGGCCAGGCCCTGCGTGACCACATCAGCGGCAAACCCCGATCCGCACCAGGTTCAGTGTAGAGGGGCGAGGAAGCAGACGGCAAGGGGCCCCATGGCAAGGCCACGGCCAGGGAGAGACAGAGGCGATATCATCAGAGCTCTGTGCAGGGCAACTGCAGCCTGTCGGGCAGCCGCGGGGGCAGAGAGGGCCCCTCAGAGCCACACACGCACGGGCATCTGCTTTCAGCAGCACTGGTCAGGACGCCAGGCGGTGCACACACCGCGGCCAGCGCCTGCGAGGCTTGTGTCTCCTGGGTGCTAGCAAGGCAGTCCAGGACCCCACGTGAGACGCCAGGCACAGGTCAATAAACACTCGCACGTGGGGTGGACAAAGGTCCTGGGGTAAAGATGGGGAAGGAATCTAGACAACAGAATCCCAAAGGGCTGCTTTGGGGGAAAAATGGCCTGAGAGTCGGGCCTGGTGAGCAAGCTCCCCTACTGTGCTAACATGCCCATCTCCATGGAAAATTCTTAAAGAGATGGGAATACCAGACCGCCTTATCTGTCTCCTGAGAAACCTGTTTATAGGTCAAGAAGCAACAGTTAAGAGTCAGACATGGAACAAGGGACTGGTTCATAACTGGGAAAGGAGTAAGTCAAGGCTGTATATTGTCACCCTGCTTATTTATTTATGTCTAGAGTACATCATGCGAAATGCCAGGCTGGATGAAAGACAAGCTGGAATCAAGATTATGGGAGAAAAACAATAACCTGAGATATGCAGATAATACCACCCTAATGGCAGAAAGCCAAGAGGAACTAAAGAGCCTCTTGATGAGGGTGGAAAGTGGAAAAAGTAAGCTTAAAACTCAACATTAACAAAAGTAAGACCATGGCATCCAGTCCTATCACTTCATAGCAAACAGATGGGGAAAATGTGGGAAAAGTACAGATTTTATTTTCCCAGGCTAGAAAATCACTCTGGACAACGCCTGCAGCCATAAATTAAAAGACGTTTGTTCCCTGAAAGGAAAACTATGACAAACTCAGACAGCGTATTAAAAAGCAGAGGCAAAGTGACAAAGGTCCATATAGTCAAAGTTATGGTTTTTCCAGTATCATATGCAGATGTGAGAATTGGGCCATAAAGGCTGAGCACCAAAGAACTGATGCTTTCGAACTGTGGTGCTGGAGAAGACTCTTGAGAGTCCCTCGGACTGCAAGGAGATCAAACCAGTCAATCCTAAAGGAAATCAACCCTGAATCTTCATTGGAAGGACTGATGCTGAAGCTCCAATACTTTGGCCAACTGATGCAAAGAGCCAACTCATTTGAAAAGACGCTGATGCTGGGGAAAATTGAAGGCAAAAGGAGAAGGGGACGACAGAGGATGAGATGGTTGGATGGCATCACTGACTTGATAGCCACGAATTTGAGCAAACTCCAGGAGACAGTGGAGGACAGAGGCATGCTGCCGTCCACAGGGTTACAAAGAGTTGGTCATGACTTAGTGACTGAACAACAACAGCTAATATGCTGAGGAGCAAAGACCGCAGGCGCCCTGGAGGCGCCTCATGCAGCCCTAAGAGAGTTCCGTCCCGCCTCGCCTCCGGAGGAGCTGTGGCCTCTGGCCTGGGCTCCGCTGCCCCCTGGTGGCCACGTGCTGCCCCACTCCAGACCCAGGGTCCCCCTCGGGCTGTCGCTTGAAGCCCCCCTGACCCAGCCTCCAACCTTTCCCTGTGCTTTTCCTCACCTTCAGCCCTGCCCACTGTTCCGCCAGATCTACGCCAAAGAGGAGGGGCCACCATCTGATCAGAAAGGGCAGCCCCCAAGCATGTGACTCAGCAGGGAGATGGCACCTTGTACAGAACACAGCACCACGTGCCATGGGGTGTGGTCCTGCTCTACACGGCTCCCACTGGGGCTAAGTCCACTCACCCAGCACCATGAAGGCCTCACTCCTCTCTGCCACAGCCCAGCGCCCCCGCCACGATGCAGACACTCAGGAAGAACTCAGGCCTCGGCCCAGAGGCCGGTCTGCCGCCAGATGCATCACTGTGCAGCAGCCTCGGCTGGACTACGGCCCTGGGGAGGCAGCCTGAGGTGCCTCCTATGACACGTCCAGCCTCACCCCCACACTGCCCATCCTGCCCACTGAGGGTATCTCCCCAGGCCCCCAGAGGTACCTGCAGCAAGGCCAGGTCTGCGTCCTGGGCCAGCTGCTGCAGGTTCTTCACGGCGGACGTGGTCTTGATCACGCGCACCAGGGCTGGGGAGCAGTCAAGCGGGAGCTCACCCAGCAGGGACCTCTCATCGCTGAGCAGCAGCAGGGCATGATATGGGCTGCAGGGCAGAGACACGGTCAGCGGGACAAGCAATTTCGGGCTCTGGGGGGGGGGGCACCTGGAGAGAAGAGGCCACAGGAGGAACTGGAAGACAGGGTTGTGCCCTGAGGCCTTTAAAAACCTGCGAGGATCACTGCTGCAACATAAAGAACTGCAGGAGCCCTGATGACCGGCTCCATCCCACCTCTGGGACTGCCCGCAAACACCGGTTGACTGAAAAATGAGTCAACCCTTCCCAAGGAAACAGTCCCAAATAGGGCTTCCCTGGTGGCTCAGATGGTAAAGAATCCATCTGCAACAAGGGAGACCTGGGTTCGATCCCTGGGCTGGGAAGATCCACTGGAGAAGGGCATGGCAACCCACTCCAGTATTCATCCCCAGAGAATGCCATGGACAGGGGAGCCTGGCGGGCGACAGTCCCTGGGGTCGCAAAGAGCGCAACTGAGCAACTAAGCACAGCATAAACACACAGGAAAAGCAAAATCCCCACCTCAGATTATGAACAGAACCACCCAGACACAGGCTGGGAAGGAAGCCCAGGAGGAAAGCATGGACAGCGCGGGGGCCTGGGTGAGGGCAGGAGATGGCGCTCTGCTTCCTGTCATGGAACATCTGCTGTCCCGTGCCCAGATCTCTTTCCAGTTAAAAGACATTTAAGGAGACAGAGAACTCGGTGGGGAAGGGGAAGGCAGGAGGCTAGGCTCTGTGCTCTCCTTGCAGGAGGAAATCTGAAATGGACAGAGCCCACAAGTTCTGGTTCAGGCAGAGACCCCGGGAGTAACACCATGAAGACAGCCCTCTGAGGGCCAGGACCGCTGCTGGCCATGAGGCGCGGCCCGCAGCCCCACCGAGGCCCCAGGCTGGGGCTGCAGCACAAAGCCCTGCTCGGCCAGGCAGTGCCGAGAGGCTCTGGGGGTCAGCTGGGGGTGGTGGTCACTCCTGGACAAAACTGGACACAAAAACATGTGTTTACAAAGAGCAGAGCCCTACCTGCCAATTTCTGTGGCAGGAAGAGGACCCAAGCGCTTGGTACACCTCAGGCAGACACAGGAGGGAAGGGCCGGCGGGCGTGGGGCTGGCACTCACCGGATGGCCTTCAGGCTGCGCTCGATGGCCTCTGGCGGGATGAGGCTGCTGGCTGCGTAGTGGATCTTGTGGGGCAGGCAGAAGCTCACCTCCAGCCAGCTGTTGACGTGGAGCCGCACCACCCCAGACGTGCACAAGCTGCAGACAGAGGGCCCTCAGCCTCGCACACGCGACCACACCTTGCACACCCGCCTGAGGGCACCTCCACCCGGCCCACAAGTACACTGCAGGGAGGCTTCCCAGATGAGGCTTCCCATCCTACCCCATTTCTCAGTAGGGTTAAGAGAAGAAAATGATGTATTAGGAACACACACAAAAGTTGCCTTTCTGGCCAGTCTTGGAATCTGCAGTCCAACCAGAGGCAAGGGATCAGGGAAGCCTCTCCGATCTCTGCCCTGGGGCTCAATGCACCCGGGCGTCCCAGGGCTTCCTCTGCCCGATGGGCGGCTGGGCAGGGCAGAGCCCATCACCAAAAGGGAGAGATGAGTGGGAGAGGAAGGGGGAGCAGCGGGAGAGGAAGGGGGAGTGGGAAGGAAGGGTGGCAGTGCCCGGCCCCCGGACATCCCGAGGCTGCTGCCGATGGCGCAGCCCTGCAGGCACTCCACAGCCAGCAGCCACGCCAGCCCCCGCTTGGGCTTTTGGCACCCCTCGTCTCCCTGACCTTGCTCAGGCCAAACATAGCGACTGTGTCTCACATCCCACCTCAGACTGCCTGTCAATCCAGCCTGCTCCACGCAGGGACAAAGCGCACACCTGTCCCACTCTGGCCTCCCCCATCCGCCCTCCCTATGCAGACCCCCAGAGGTCCCACCTCAGCAGTCCCAGCCAAGACCCCAAAGTGCCAGAGCCCTGTGGGACCTGCCCACTCTTGCCAACCCTGTGTCCTCCCGCCAGAGAGTCCAGCAGGACAGGCCACCCTGCTGCTCTCCAAGCTCGTGGACTTGCCCTGGCCACATGCTCTCCCTCAGGGGCGCCAGGGCTCCTCCCTGCCTACAGATCTCAACTCAAGGCCCACCTCCTCAATGGGGTGAGCCCTAAGCCTGGCCCTTGCCCTGCGGGCAGCTCCAAGCTGCCCTCTGTCCTGTGCACGGACAGCAGCAGGCCCTCCTGTCCGCGGGCAGTGCTGTTTCCCGACCAGAGTCCACAAGGTGCGCTGCGCACGCACAGCCAGCAGCAGGCAGGGACACTGAGAGCACTTCCCGTCTTGGAGGGTGGAGGAGGCCTGAGGATGAGAGCCTCTGGGCCGTCTCTCAGGAACGAAGCTGAGGCCCTGACCCGGCCTGGGTGCCAGGCACAGAAGGAGCGACTGCTAGCGCAGAGAAGGGTGCAGGGCCTGTGCCCCTTGCGCAGCCCCCTTCCCGCCACTCTCCAGCCTGCGCTGCTGGCACTCAGGCCTCTGGGCTCTTGGGCACAGACTCAGGATCTGGGTGCTAGGGGCGGCCTGCAGCCCCCACCCGCCATCCACAGGCTGATCTTCGAGTCCCTCCCCGCAGCCCTGTCCAAAGAGCTGTGCGGAATGCACGGGCAGCAGTTTCAAATGGAAAAATCAGTCCTTACTGTCTCCAGCAGGGAATGGACACCGGGGAGAGGAACCACGGGAAGCACACGGAGCACGCCTGTGACCTCAGCTGCTCCCAGGACTCCTGCGGGCCCCAGTGTCGCTCCCTCTCCTGCGCTGCCACTGGGGCACCTGGAGGGCCGGGCCCTCTCCCAGGGCTTCCCTGTCCCCAGCCATCCCCCTTGAGGGGTGAGAGAGGGTGCTGCGGCTTATATGTACCTCACTTCACACCTGCTCAGAAAGGCAGTGGACTCAGAACCGAGGTTTCTTTATCTCTGAACTCTCTTCTAGGGCATGGCTCAAGGCAGCTGCTGGGACGCCAGAGTCACAGTAAACGCTGAGATTCCTCTTCAAATGTAGCCAAGGGGGCTCCTCCAGGAGCCCAGCGATGCCATGTGCAGACTGCTGAGCCACCAGGCCCAGGAGGAGGCCCCAGGCACTGGTTCAGGCTCTTGGTGCACAATCTATAGCCTGCATTTGGGGGCTCCCACTCAGCCATTTCAGGAAAGACACAGGGAACTGTAAGCATACTATGTGAGCACAAGAAGCCGGAGACAGTGGTAAGAAAAAGGACGCAGAGGAAGGGGCAGGGGTAGGTGTAGCCTGGGGCCTCACGGGGATCAGCAGAGGTGCCAAATCTGGTACCAGGCAGACAAGCCGTCAAGGCCTGTGTAGCATCGTGGGGCCCCAGTCGATGGGGTCGCGAAGAGTTGGACAGGACTGAGCGACTGAGCGCTAGCAGAGCAGAGGCTGGGCCTGAAAAGGGTGCTGGGCAGCTCGTGCTCGTATCCTCAGCACAGCTAACGGTTTTGGGGGGACACTGAGGAAAACACTGTGCCCTTGTGAGGCTTATCCGGCCCCTCACACAGATAAGGCCACACCACAACTGGACTGCAGCTCTGAGACCCCACCCCGCCTGCGACACGAGATAGATGCGCCCCCAGAGCCCAAGGCCCGAGGCGATCACACTGGCCTTTCAACACGCTCTTATCTTTCACACCCCAGACGGCACAGGATGCAAGCTCATCCCCCACCTCACATCTCAGCATCCAAATTCCAGTCCCTAACCTAACATCCTCCTGGGGGCTCACACCAGTCACCCTTCTCCCTGCCCCAGACCAGAGACCTCTGAAGCCAGCCCTGCACCCTCTGGTCCCAAACACAACACACAGGCACAACACTGCACATGATCCAAGAGGACTAGGTGGGCTCCTAACAGCCAGCACTGAAATTTCCAGCGCAGGGGCACTTTGTGGAAAGGACTGAAACTCCCAAGATGTTCGTGGGCGAGTCTGTGGGCCTGGCCCTGCTCTGGACAGGCAGCGATGAGCAGGGCAGAGTCCCTAGCACCCCCAGCACCGCCACAGGCCAGGAACTGCTTGGCAAACACCTCTTCAAGCCCAACCACGGGGTCCACATGCTGAACACAGACGGCCAGGGCACATCCCAACCTCGGGGGATGCTGTTGCTGAAGTCACCAAGCTACAAGGGGAGACACAGGTGCTGGGCAAGCAGCGCTGGGCTCCACGGAGTCACGTGGCAGCAGCGGCTCACAGACGCAGAGGTCCCGGCGCACAGGCCTCCAAGCCACACCACGCACGGGACTGCAGTCAAAGCACTCAGTCCAGAACACCCCTGTGCAAGGTCCCAGCCCAGCCTCGAACCTCAACCAGACCTCAGCTTCAAGCCTCTTGCTTCTGCTCTGAGAAAGCCCTTCCCGGGGCCTGCCGGCGAACCTCCACCAAGAAAGAGCTGTGTGCTCCCTACCACCTGCCTTCCCGCCCCTCGGTGCAGCCCGCGATGCAGGAGCAGGGTGGGTCAGGCCAGACCCTCACAGCCTTCCCGCTGGGTCAGAGCTGCTGCCATCAGCAGGCGGGGACAGAGGAGGACACGGATGGCCTGGGATTCTACGGGAGAAGCACTGGGTGGGACCCAGGGCACAAGAGTGGGGCCTCGAAACAGGGAGGGCGTCATCTGGGTTCAGGAAGGAGGCAAAGGCTGAATGGGGGACCCGGGAGCTGCTCTTGCTGAGTGCTGACTCCTGTCCTTGGAACTGCTGCCACTAGAGGGCGCCGGGCTGCCCCAGCTCTGGGCTCAGCAGCTCCAGCAGACCACAAAAGCAGCAGTCAACTCTAGAGCGTCAGCAACTCAACACGGTTCAAGCCTAAGAATTCACAGCTCATTGTTTGCTCAGAAACACACTGTCTGGCTCTGGACTGCTTTTTACTGTAAGCACACACTGGCCTGGACCTAGCATGCAGTTTAAAGGGACGCTGCTCTGATGTCCTCTGACACCCAGAGGTTACTGAAATAAAGACACGGTAACAGCAGCCACCCTGCACATCCCTGACAACAGCTCTCCCTCCCACCTAAAGGCACCTGCGCCCCCAGGCAACAGGGCCAGAGCAGAGCGTTCAGAGAAGGGAACAGGGGTGGGTCCAGGCGAAGACGTGCACACCTGCGTTCCTATCAGCCGACCTGAGACACCATCCACCGCCCACCGTGGTCAGCAGAACCCGAAAGTTCACAAGACTGTGCAGCAAAGTCAGGTGCTGCTGACAGGTGGGCAGACGCAGCCACAGAGGGCAGCACCTCCGTGACACACACACCTGACTACTCAGCCGGCAGTTCCACTTAGGAATTTCTCTCAGGGATGCATGGGCACCCACAAAAAAACACGCGTGGCTAAGCCGGATGTCCTTCAGCAGCAAAAGCTGGAGCCCATGAAGCCCCAGGGAGGCGGCAGGCAGCTGGGCAGCAGAGAAGCCAGTCCTTATTTACCAACAGACAGATGTCTAAGTTGCACATGGAGGTGCAGGGCAACCGCACACGCAGTATGCTGCGGGCTCACCCTCCTGTGCTTTGCGCCTGCTGAGGGGCACACAGCATGCAGCCAACGGACACGTCCTGCCACCAGGACGGGACCTGGAAGGGTCTAAGGGGAAAGAAGCCCAGTGCTCTGACTTTCAGACCTGACCGACAGGGGTCCTCTTCAAAGGCTTAAGCTAAATAACAAAAGGACAATTACCAGAACATCACAGTGATGATCACTGGGCATGGGATTACAGATGGTTTTATTTTCTTTATACTTTCCTATATCTATAATAAATACATAATATTGGTGAAATCAGAAAAAAATTAACATTAAAAAAAAGGAGAGGGGAAATCTCTGGCAGCCCAGTGGTTAGGACTCCATGCTTCCACTGCAGGAGGCCAGGATTCAATCCCTGGTCAGGGAATTAAGCTATCACAAGCCCCACCGTGCAGCCAAAAAAAAAAAGAGAGAGAGAGAGAATTCATGGGGAAAAAGAAAACTTACATGGAAAAAGGAAAGGATGTGGACAAACCACCATGTCCGAGGGGGCTCTGGCCACAGCTGTCAGGTCAAGCCTACCTCCAGCGGGGAACACGGTCTCCCGGATGGCGGAGGCCGGGGCAGGGAGGACGTGGGGCAGGGAAGCTGGCAGCGAGGGGAGCTGAGGGGGCAGTGCCCCTCATGCCCTCCGTCCAGCAACACGCCGGCCCCTCAGCCCCGAGAGGCCTCTGGTGAGCCTGCTGGAGAAGCTGCCAGCCAGCAGCACTCACCCAGGACTGGGGTCCCGCAGACCCCGGGCCAGGGAGCAGTGGTCAAAGCCCCATGGACACGCTTCAGAAAGCAGAGGAGTGCCTTGCGTGTCCACACTAAGAGCTGGTGCTGAGCTGCGGTTCCCGCCCTGTCTCCACTGCCTGCTGCCCACACACTCAGTGTCCCAAACCCCCAAGACTACAGCTAGTGGGGGGAGCAGGGCCAGCCTTAGACCCTGAGCCTCAGTCTCCTCCTGGGTGCGGCAGCCACAGTGACCTCGCCTGAAAAAGGTGGGCCTGCGACGCGATAGGTGCTGCACTCAGTCAGCGTCCGCCTGCGTTCTAGGCCCCACACACAGCTTTCTTCAGGTCCATTTTCTAGTCAGACAAAGTCTGGGGTGCCGTCCCAGCCAGGCGCCTTCCCATCTCAGGCAGAGCGGGGAAGTGGCACCCGCCTTGCGGAGGCCCTGGGCAGAAGGCCACTCGTCTTACCTGTCATAAGCGTCCTTGAGGTCCCTGGCCAGCTTGCACTTGGGCAGGATGTGGTGGAATGGGGACTGAGGCCCGTCATTTGCTGCAAGAGTTGTAACACAGGGGACTCAGAGCCTGCACAGCACAGAGCTCACACAGGCCAGACGGCGAGTCTAGGCTAAGAAGAACTTTAAGTGACTGTACACCAAACATCAGGACGTCGCCCGCTGGTCCGCGCCACCGTCTTCTGGATTTTCCCTGACCGCTGGCCTCACCTGACTGCAGGTACAGGCTTCACGTAACATCTAACAAAAAATAGATGCACTTACATTGAACTTTAAAAAATTCTGGTGAAAAAGTCACAAACTCTTAAGAATGTTTTTAAAAGATAAAACTTCTGGGTTGTTATTATTAATAGTACATAACGGGAAAATAAATGTATTACACATTTTGACAACTGTCAAACATCAAAAACCAATTTTTCCAAGTGGCACGTTCACAGGTACTTTTACTTATAGCTAAAATTAGCCCAAGCTCACTGGCAAATGCAGTCCTGGTTTTCTCTTCTGCTATGGAGGCGCTGACCTGAGAAGACAGAGGTGCAAGGCCTGTGATAGAGGGGGCGTCTCTCAGCTCTGAAGTGCTGACAGTGCACTAAGGCCTCGAGCAAGTCTATCAGCAGATACTACTCTTAATAACTGGTCAGCTGACCACTCAGTTGGGCTCCCCTTCAATTCTGTTGAAAGCAAAGAAGAGGCCTCCTTCCAGCTTGACGCTGCCCTTCCGCATGCCCCCCACCCCAGGGAGACTGCCCAGCAGGACCGGGGTGGTACCTGACCTGCAGGAAGAGCCATCATGTGGGGTCTGGGGGAGGGGGACATTTTGGGCTGGGGAAATCAGTTTGGGACCCTGGGTCTCGCTGGGACCTCTGAGGGTCT
>SJXQ01005642.1:7564-24117 GCA_006408695.1 Aepyceros melampus
CCCGGGGGGGGGGGGGGGAGGGGGTCAGGGCGGGGGAGGAGGTGAGCATCAGGGCCCCGGCTCTGCCCAGTTCCCAGCTGCCCTTCCCTGCTCCCCACTCCCCGTCTGTGTTCTCTGCAAGGGCTGCCTCCCGGCAGGAGAGAGACAGCAAGCATCCGCCTAACTCCCTCCTCAGGCCCTGGGGCCCCTGCCCTCCCTCTCTACTCTCAGGAGAAGAAGATTCCCAAGTACCATCCCCACAAAAGCAATGAGCCCTGGCTGGTCAGGAGGTGGATGGGTGACATTATAAGCATACCCAGAAGAGCACATTTCTCACTGCGGGAGACTGCCAGCATAGCTGAGGTTGAAATCGTGCCCCTTGGGATTAATAGAAACTGGTGACTAACAGAAATTCTTGAGCTTGTCTTACAGAATAGCAGGTAAGGGAACAGTTTGTTAAAAATTTTTCTGCTGTAACCTGTCTTCACTGACAAAGCCTTATTTTTTTTTTTTTGACTCCTTAACCATCCCTGTACAGATAACACCTCTGATGTATGGGTCACTATAGCAACAGGAGGCATACATTTTCCAGGAACTTGAAGTTGGCTCCTGTCTAGTTCAAGTGAGCTAAGACTGGCTAGGACTACCGACCCTAAAACTGGGCCTGTAAAGCTGTTGGATGAATGACTTTTTGACATCAGAGAGCCAAAAACTCCACCCTCAGATCTTGCCAAGTGCCTCCATTCTTTAACACGCATCCTATGAAGAAGCATGTAACTCAGATACGCCTGTGCAGAACACTGATTACCTCACCTTTTCTCTACCTCCAATCACTTTTCCCAAGCCTAAGATCTCCTTGATTCTTTATCCTGTAAATATCTCAAGCCCTTGGCCTTTGGGGAAGCAGATCTGAGCTTGTTCTTACTTCTTACTTGGCTGCCTCGTTGAAGAAACCGTTTCTCTGCTGTAAATCTCGGTATCTCAGTGTTTGACTTAGTGAGAACTGAGCAAATGCACCTGGTTTGGTAACAAGATGAGAACCAACATAGCCACCATCCTCCCCTATGTCTTCCCTAGCTCTCCCTGCATCCAGCTCCCAGGCAGCTCCGGTCCAGGCCCCACCCGATAGAACATTCTGTCTCCAAATCGTAGCATCTCCGCGAAGGCGTTGAGCCAACAGTGAAGGAAGGCAAAGAAGATGAGCAGGAGCATAAAAATGCCTGGGAAGTGAAGACAAGGGGCTGCAAGTCAGACTGGTCTCCTTGGTCCCCCATGAACCTCTAGGGTCCTCCCGGGAAGCCCTCACCCAGCAGCCTACCAATCACTTATTAATCATTCACTAATTTACGCATTCATTCATTCAATCCATTTGGTTATGAAGCCCATGCCTGATGCTGGAGCATAGAGATGAATGTTAAAACCTCTGCCTGTTGGGAGAGGTTGGGGAGAGGACGGCAATCTGAGGTGCTGCTGCTGTTTAGTCGCTAAGTTGTGTTTAACTCTTTGCGACCACATGGACTGTAGCCCACCAGGCTCCTCTGTCCATGGGATTCTCCAGGCAAGAATACTGGAGGAGGTTGCTGTGTCCTTCTCCAGGGGATCTTTTCAACCCAGGGATCGAACCTGTGTCTGCTGCACTGGCAGGCAGATTCTTTACTACTGAGCCCCCAGGGAAGCCCCAATCTGCAGTGAGATTCTGACAATGAGCAACCATAGGAGTGGGAAGATATCAGAGGGAGAAGGTGTTGAAACTAAGAGTGAGAGGAGAGAGGAGTTCCCTGCTAAGCCTTCTCCAGGGTGCAGCCTTCTGCAGCTCTGCCTCCAGCGGGGATACCTGGCAAGGTGGCATGCATGATGGAGAGCACCAGGGCACGGGTGCTGAAGGGCTCCTGGCTCATGTTGGCAAAGACAGGAACACAGAGGCGGCCCAGGATGAAGCAGGCATAGAGCACGCAGCCCAGGGCCTGGACAGGGGCAGAAGACGCGCAACTTTGAGAGGAGCCACTGGCAACTGCCCCCTTCCTCTGGAACTGGACTCTGGCCCAGCATCTGCTTCCCTTCTCTTTGCACAACCCTTTGACCTCTTCCCCGCCTCCCCTACTTCGTGCCCAGAAATGCCCCCTCAGCCACCATGAGTCACAGGTAGTCCACGCTTCGACTCTGTTTGCTGACCTGGGCAAAGTTCTTGGCCACATAATTCCACCTGACGTTGGGTGTCCTGTTGCAGCAATGGAATGGAGACAGTATGTTTCTCATCGTTTTGTCTTGTTCCTGCCCTGCAGGCATAGCATCTGGGGCCTTCTATCCACAGCTCCCTCAATTGCTCAGGCCTGGGAGGATTACCTGGAGAGGTGGGAATCTAGAACACTTTGGATCTTCCTTAACAAAGATGACAAATGGAATTTTAGCTTAAGCGTCCACTAAGTTTGCTCCAGACTGAGGGATTTCCCAGGACATAGGAATTTCAGTGCTAAAACTGGGGCAGTCCTGGGCAAACCAGGACAGTCAGTCACCCCTGCATCACCATGGGCTGGGGCAAGAAGAAGGGGTAATGTATCTGTCCCTTATTCCCATCTTTATTGTGAGGTGCTTCCTGAGAAAGTGGCCAGTGTCTGGGTTGAGAGTAAACACCTCAGGGAGAGGAGAGTAGAAGGGTTGGGTCCCTGGTGGGCCTGGGTGTGTGGAGAAGGGGGTGCAGACTCTTACCTGGGGTAAGTTTCCCTATAGATGAGTGTGGGGCAGAAGAGGAAATAGAGGTAGCTGGAGAAACTGGGGGCCCGGATCCCCTCACCTGAGGAAGAGTAAGGGGGGCTGTCAGTGAAGAGGGAAGGGAGAGAGGACACAGGTGGGCGGGGTGCCAGGGAAGGGCAGTGGAACTGGGGAATGGAGCTGGAGAGGATAGAGGTGCAGGGTGGGTCAGCACCTGGATATGGGATCTGAAGGTGGGGGGAGGAGGTGAAGCTGGGCAGGAGTTGAACCTGCTTTTTAACAGCCTCCTTTTGTTTCCATTCCAGGTACCCCCCCCCTTTTCTGGCACAAGACCTACTGTGGCCCCACAAGTCCCACCATCCAATTTTCTCTCTTTCTGGTTTGACTTTCTCATATAAGGCTCTATACTCTGGGTCTAAATAAGGATGAGCCAGAAGTCCTGGGCAGTAGAGCAGCCTTCTCAGAAGTGGGACCTAAGAGAATGCCGATTGACTAAGGCCCAGGGAGCCCGATGGGCTTAGAAAGCTGGAGCTTTTATGAGGCTCTTGCACCTGCTGGCTTCATTCAACCAACCAAGAGGACTGCGTTCACAGCAGCGCCCGCTGAAGGCCTCACCTCCTCTGGCCCAAAGTGTCCCAGGTACCGTCTCTCTCAGGAAGGAGTAGCTTTTCATCAGGAGCCTGACCTGAGGTGGAATAGAAAAGAGGTTACGGTGCTGTGGGACTTTGCACAGATCACTTAACCTCTCTGTGCTCACGTTTACACAGGGAGAGGGGCAGGCAGACTGAACTTTGTATGGCCAAAGCCCATACTTTTATCTTTTTGTTGGACAGTCTTATAGCCTACCACAGACGGCTGCTGGGATGAATCTAGGGTAAAGGAGTACCAGAAAGGGCAGAGCCTCTAGCCGGCCAGCTCCCTTTGATTATATGATTATATTTGCATAGCAGTGTCCATTTGTTTACATTTCTTTGGAGACTTCTGGTTGGCTCAAATATCTTGCAAAGGACTCTGCCCCTGATCATTAGCTCCACTCCCGCCAATACAGTATCCACTGCCCTCTCTCCCAGGGGCCCCACCCCACCACTGGTCCCACCCATCACCTACCTGCTCAAAGACTAGGACACAGCGGGAGGCTGGCGGGAGCTGATACTCCACTGCCACGTGGACTGGGAGGATGCCGAGCACCGCGGTGTGGGCAGCCAGCAGCAAGCAGCCCAGGCCCACCCCCAGGGTCCAGGCCCCTCCAGACTGGGGCCTCTCCCACAGCCGCAGGGCCTGGTAGGGCACCAGCAGAGTGGACAGGAACATGGGGACCCACGTCACCAGAGCCAAGGGCAGCTGTCCGAAGCTGAAGGTCAGTAGATCAAACTCCATCATCAGCCTGGGAGTGGGGAAGGCGACAAAGTAGACAAGCGTGAGGCCCTCCTTGTCCCCTTCCTCTGCAGTCAGAGCTCTTGGAAGACAAACTACTGAGCCCACCTGCTGCAACTACTGAAGCTCTCGAGCCCTTGAGCCTGTGCTCTGAAGCAAGAGAAGCCACCGCAGTGAGAAGCCCTTGCACGGCAACTAGAGCAGCCCCTGCCCTCCACCACTAGAGGCAGCCAGGAAGACCCAGCACGGCCGAAAATAAATAAATAAAATCATCGATATTATTTATAGGTGTAAAATTATATATATATGTTTTATATATATAAAACATATATATTATGTTTGCTAAGTCGCTTCAGTCGTGTCCGACTCTGTGTGACCCCATAGACGGCAGCCCACCAGGCTCCCCCGTCCCTGGGATTCTCCAGGCAGGAACACTGGAGTGGGTTGCCATTTCCTTCTCCAATGCATGAAAGTGAGAAGTGAAAGTGAAGTCGCTCAGTCATGTCCGACTCTTAGCGACTCCATGGACTGCAGCCCACCAGACTCCTCCATCCATGGGATTTTCCAGGCAAGAGTACTGGAGCGGGGTGCCATTGCCTTCTCCGATACAGTTTGGGAAATCCCTGGAGATCCAGTGGTTAGAACTCTGCGCTTTCACTGCGGTGGCTAGGCTTCAATCCCTGGCTGGGGAACTAAGATCCAGTAAGCCACACAGTGTGGCCAAAAAAAGAGCGCATGGCTTGTAATGGCAAATTAGAAGTGATTTATAGGTCCATTAGTAAAGAACTAAATGATCAAAAGCTGGCACTTTCAGACTGTGCAGCCATTAAAATCAATGGAGCAACATGGAAAGATCTCTAAGGTGGGTCTTTAGGGAGTCAAAAGGAGACAAAAGGTACAGTAAGTATCTTAGTAATGTAAGCCGCTCCCCTCCATGCCCCCATACATCCCCTTGGTTCTTACATCTGGAAGTGGAGGCATGGAAAATGTCCTGGAGAGAAACTCTTAACAACTGTTAAATATGTTACCTCTGGGGAGCAGTCTGGGATAGAGGGGATGGTAGAGGGGTCGCTCGCATATATTTGAAAATTTACTGAGATTTGATCCTTAATTTTTATCAAAAGGAAGTGCTGTTGCTGAACCTGCAAATCTTTGGTCCTTTTCCTTTTACTGCTTCCTAAGCTATCTAGCGAAGAGTCGGACACGCCTGAGCGACTTCACTTTCACTTTTCACTTTCATGCATTGGAGAAGGACATGGCGACCCACTCCAGTGTTCCTGCCTGGAGAATCCCAGGGAAGGGGGAGCCTGGTGGGCTGCTGTCTATGGGGTCGCCCAGAGTCGGGCACGACTGAAGCGACTTAGCAGCAGCAAGCTATCTGGAGGGTGAGGTGGGATCCTGCAAATGCAAACCCCCGAGGGTCCACAGTACCCTAGCCTCATCCCAGAGAGGGAAGGGGTTTTGTAGGGAAACATGGGCTCTTATGTGCATACATCTGTCTTCCCCACGAGACTGGGAATGCCTCACAGACAGAGGCATGGCCTGTCCTCTGGGCCCCAGGGCTGGTGCTTAGGGGACTCCCTGGAGGTTGCTTGAGGTGAACAGCACCGTGTTGGAATGGAGTGCGTGAGAGCAGTGAGGTGGGAACCACACTTACGAGTGCATATACAGTCATGTCTGCCTCGGGACAAGGGTTCCAGAGGATGTGAGTGGGGGCCTAGTGTCCCCAGGAGACTGATGCTGGGTAAACAAGCCCAAGGCCATCCAAGGCTGTGCAGGGACACCTAAGAGGGCTTTGGGGTTAGGAAGGTGGTTGGAAGCAATGTTGACGTGTGTCTAATGATAGAACGGACCTGCTCTATGAGGCCCCAGTGGCGGGTGGAGTTCTACGAGCCCAGGTGGTCTGATCTGGTTTGTGGGCCTAGGAGAGGGAGGGGTGCCTACCTGCCCTCATCAATGAGGTCGATGGCCAGGGTGCTGATGATGAAGACACACAGGCCGGCGACAAACATGTGGTAGATGGTGCGGAAGTGCGGCACCTCCATCAGCTCGCTGGAAGGACAGGGCCCTGAGTGTCAGCGGGAGAGGCCTTGAGCGGTGCAGACAGCGCAGGCACTGTACACAGTGGGGACGGGGCCTCGTGACTGGGAACCTGGAGCGACAGGCTGTGGTACGGCTGGGACTTCTGTCCAAAGCCCTTTCCAGCTCAGACAATTCTCATCCTGGTGGCCTTTCTTCCATGATTACCCCCAGGGCAAATAGAGAAACAGAACCTTAGAAACCATCTCCACATCCTCTCCCAAGCCAGCTAGAGCCTGAGGATGACAAATGAGGTGTCCTGGACCCCCAGACAAAGCTCTTTCTTTTTTTCCCATCCCCTGTCCTCACCCCTGACTTACTCAAGCAGGGACTTGCGGATGATGAAAACTTTTCGTTTCCCTAGGGACAGCTCCTGGGTCCTGAATTGAGACAGTTGTTCTGGGTTAGGAACCAAAGGCTATAAGCAGGGCGCAGGGCTTTGCAGGAGGTCACTACTTGGGAGCCAAGGGCAGTAGTAGGGGAAGGTGGGGGTTAGGGCCAGCAGGCAGGACGAGGTGAAAAGGTCACGGCCAATGGAGAGCAAAGCCCAGTATTCAATGTCAGGAAGACAGAGGCGATAAGAAGAGGGAAGACTGAAGTCAAAGTTACATCCATGATGGAAAAGGGCACGTGAGATACCATCTGTGGCTTGTAGTCCTTATGATGAAGGAGGCTACACAGCCACTCCCCAGCCCCCAGCTCCTGAGACTCTTACTTGCGCAAGGAGTCTGGAGGGATGGAGGGCACTGGTCTGTCTTGTGGTGGGTAAGCTTGAACGGCCTCCCACATGGCCTGATCCAACAGCTCCATCAGCTGGCCCTGCGCTTGCTCCAGCAACTGTGTCTTGACAGCCTGCAGGACAGAGCAGGGCAGAGTACACAGTCCCTCCATCCAGTCAGCCTTCCTCCCATTCACCAAACACTTCCCGAGCCTCCCTCCATGCCAGGCACACTGCTAAGGGCCCAGGATGGACAGAAGAACAAGCATGGCTCCTGCCCAGAGGTGCCCCCTACCTGCAATTTAACTCCCTCTGGTTTCCAGGGCAGCCATGAGGATCCAGGAAAGACGCTTTCCGTCTCTGGATCTGACCCCCAACCACCTCTTCCTCTCTGATCCTACTCTTTTTTCCCTGACCCCAGCCTTTCCTCTCCTGACCTCCAGTCCCACTAACAGAAAACTGTTTACTGGCTGACTTTGGGCCCCTCCCATGATGGCCTGTGCTTCAAACTCCTCCATCTTAACCCTTAGCTCTACCCTGATCTGAGAGGTCTGAACCCAAGAACAAATTGTCTTTATCAGTAAACCAGTCCTCACGCTTTCCTCCCTCTACTCCCAGACCTGTCCATTTGACCTCCGACATCCCTCACCTGCATATGCTGGGTCCATTGCACCAGATCTGGGCCTCTGTGCGCCTCCGCGTTTCCTAGGAAACGGAGTTAGGGTTCTGCTGTCTAGTGTAGACCCAGAGGCTTTCTCTGTCCAGCAAGTTTGCTTTCTGTGTGCTCAACAGCCTCCCCTCCCCACAACCAGTCAATATCTAGTATCATGGCCGGGGTAGGGAGGGTGAGAGGGGTGGGGGTAATCAGAAGGAGGGTATTTTTGCAGGGGGTGAGCAGGTCATTGGCAAGCAGGGAGCCTGATGACATTACTGGAAACAGGGAACCCAGGGAACAAGAAGCTACTCTAATCACCGACTGAGGTGAAAAAGAGTCAGAAAGAGAAGGCAAGGCACTGAAAAGCCCGTTTCTCCTTAGTTCCCCAGCTGGAGAGTTAGGAGGCCTTTACTGGCCTCCCAGGACAGCAGGAAGAATTGAGGGTAGATAGCAGGAGCCCCTCGCCAGTGCATCCCCACCTCCAACACCACCTGGGCATTCTGCACCCCCAGAGCGGGGTTCCCCTCCTCTGGAGGGCCGATCCTCCTGCTGTCTTCCTAGCCTTTCTCTCCTCCGCATTTGGGCCGCCCTTGACTCCATGATGTGAGTCTTGACCCGGCAGTGGTGGCTGATCAGCGTTTTCTCCCTTCCTGTAAGCTTGCCTGGCTGAGCGCTTATCTCGGTACCTTGACAGCACCAAAGACTAAAGTCCTTTCAGGAGGAGGGGTTATAGGTTATTCGATCCCCTATTCCCATGCAGAAGGCAGCACCAACTCAGCTACAGGCTCTGCTTTGCTGGCTGCCACAAGACATTCCCCTACCCCACCCCACCCCCACCAACAAACACCCCGGCCACCATCCAGATGCCTGGCTCTCTCCCACAGGAATGGGGGCTCTGCACCCATACACGTCATGGGGAGGGGGACTTTGCCTCTCTGAGGCTTATCACCTGGTATGGCTGCTTCACCTGCTCAGTAGGCTGAAGGTTGGGGAGGAGTCAGTAACATCTTCAGGTATCAGGGCACTCAGCTCCCTGAGACCATGCCGATCCTCCTGCTGTCTTCCTAGCCTTTCTCTCCTCCGCATTTGGGCCGCCCTTGACTCCATGATGTGAGTCTTGACCCGGCAGTGGTGGCTGATCAGCGTTTTCTCCCTTCCTGTAAGCTTGCCTGGCTGAGCGCTTATCTCGGTACCTCTGACAGCACCAAAGACTAAAGTCCTTTCAGGAGGAGGGGTTATAGGTTATTCGATCCCCTATTCCCATGCAGAAGGCAGCACCAACTCAGCTACAGGCTCTGCTTTGCTGGCTGCCACAAGACATTCCCCTACCCCACCCCACCCCCACCAACAAACACCCCGGCCACCATCCAGATGCCTGGCTCTCTCCCACAGGAATGGGGGCTCTGCACCCATACACGTCATGGGGAGGGGGACTTTGCCTCTCTGAGGCTTATCACCTGGTATGGCTGCTTCACCTGCTCAGTAGGCTGAAGGTTGGGGAGGAGTCAGTAACATCTTCAGGTATCAGGGCACTCAGCTCCCTGAGACCATAAGGTGTGTGAAAGAACCTTGTCAACACAAATTTGTGTGCATGGGACTACTATTCTATGAGGTGGGTACCTGTGACAACTGCGGGGCTGTGGCCCCTCCGGGGAGCTGGGGGCTCTGGACACCAGCTCTTCCTTACACCTGCTTGGGTGAGCAGGTAAGCAGAAAGGAGACAAAACAAAAACTTATTCAGCACCTGGGGATGCCCAGCATTATCATGTCTGGAAGAACCAGATTTCAATCCTCCCGCAATCATTTGCTGGCTGTGGAATTTCAGGCAAAGGACCCAAATAGTTTAAGCTAAAGTTCCTCCTCTGAAAAACAGGTTCAAAAGTCCCTATCTCACAAGGTAAGCACACAATGAGGTAGTCCAGGTAAGACCACATGGTCCAGGGCATGGCCCATGGCAAGAGCACAATAAATACTAATTCCCTTCCCTTTTAATATGAAGTAACAGAAGGGTAAGTGCCTTGAGTTTCTCTTCGTTGAGCTCCTGGTGGGGATTAACTGTTAATCCTTCCTCTCCTTTTATGTCAAAAGATCAATGGTGAAACAAGGTCACAACTTCAAGGCCTGCCAAGGCCTCAATGTCTCCCCACCCCCATCTACTGCTTCCCACTCCCTGGTGGGCAGTTGGGTGAGATTTGAGGCTGTGTGGCTGTCTTTGTCATTCTGAGTGTGGCAGGAAGGACTGAAGGCAGTCCACAAGAAAAGAGAGTTTCTTTGTGGGGGCTGGACAGAGGTAGAAAGAAGGGCCAGTGACTCCATAAATGTGAGAGATGAACAGAGAGACATAAACCAGAGATCCCCCCCAACACAGCTTTATTAACACCCCAGGCCGACACAAACAATCTTTCCACATGTGAGGTCCCAGGGGTGAGGGGGACCGTGGGGCAGGGCCTGAACGTGTAGTTGCCCATCACTCAACAAATAACCCAAGAGGACGGCCCCACGCTCCTGCCAGTGGCCCTGCAGCCCCCCAGCCCAGGCTTAGCCGCTGCTGCCGGTGGGGCAGAGGGAACTTCCATCGCCGCCTTCTGAGGACCCGGGCAGGGGCTGGCCCATGCGATCCACACACCAGCAGGGACCTCGGCGCTGCCCCTGGGAGGAGCGGCACTGGGGAGAGAGGCACACGGATCAGAGGTGCCTCGAGGCTCCAGTGGGAGAGATGGGCGGGGCCCCGGGGTGGGGAATGGGCTGTGGACTCTTGAGTCTGAGTCTGTGGAAACATCCGAGTGTTCTCAGGATAGTGAGGCCCACTGGCTTCCCTTCTGTGGCTTCTCTTCTCCACCCATCAGAGCGTGCCCGTTCTTCTAGGCCAGAGCTGTGGTTCTCAAAGTGTGGTTTCTGAACCAACAGCATCACTAGGGGCCACGTTAGAATGCAAATTCTCAGGCTCCGCGGGTGGGGCTCTGCCACTGGTGTTTATGGCAGGGTGACTCTGACGCTTATGTGAACGTTCTCAGAGTTAGACGTTCCTTAGATAATCTAAGAGCTTCCCTGGTGGCTCAGTTGGTAAAGAATCCTCCTGCAGCGCAGAAGACCTGGGTTTGATCCCTGGGTTGGGAAGATCCCCTGGAGAAGGTATTCTGGCATGGAGAATCCCATGGACAGATGAGCCTGGCAGGCTATACAGTCCATGGGGGTCACAAAGTGTCGGACATGACTGAGCGACTTTCAGTTTCACTTAGATAATCTAACCCCTCGCACAGCTGTGGTCGGCTATTCTCTATGCGTGGCCCTAAAGCTGGGAGAGCCTTAAAGGAAGGGCAGCGTCTCATTTATACAGCTCTGTAAATCCCCAACTCTGTAAAACCCAATTGTCTTGTACGATGGGCCAAGGGAGGGGAGGAATGGCCTCACCTGCCGCTTCCGGTAGAAGCCCCTGTGGTCACAATTAGGCACGTAGAGGGTCTGAGCCCCGCGGAAGACCTCGGTCTGGAGTTGCTGCAGCACGGAGTCCAGATGTTTGCGACAGGGACCCTGGGGGGAGGGACAGCTCTGCTGCAGAGCCTGCTGGGCCCACCAGCCAGGCTCCCAACACTGGGATGGGAGACTTTGCCAAGCCCAAGGGAGTGGTCTCAGAGGAGAATCTCCAGGGCTCCCCACCTCTTCTGCACCCTGCCAGCCCCAAACTCACCATCTCAGTGTCTTGTACGCCCCCAGAATTGGGCCGGACAGCAGTGGTAGAGGTTCCTGAGTTCCTCTGTTGGTCTCTCCGGTTCATGTCCTGCGAGCGAGCGGTCCCTGCTTGGGGCTTACTCTCCTTAGGATTCTCTCCTACAGCCGCAAGAGGAATGGGGAAGAGGAGACCGGAAATCAACCAGATGTCAAACAGAGTCAAGTGGAAAGGAGCCGGGTTTTCAGAGCAGTGATGGGGTTTAGAGTCTGGCTCCACTGTTACCTTCTCAAGGCCTCGGTTTCCTTCTCTGAACAATGGTGATATTACCTTTCATGATAATATCCCCATTCTAGTTTTAAGCTTATAAAAGACAAGTACTTTGGAAAAGCGAAAATCAATACCGTACTTGCATTGATAGAGAGCCTTGGGGCTTTGGGTGAAAAGGCCTGGTTGTTCTACCGGAGGCCAGCAGGGGGCGCACCAAGCCAGGGAGATGGGGCAGAAGGGAACCGGCGATGCGAGGGGGTCAGCAGGGACCCAAGTGGAATGTGTGTCCCCGCTGTGACCCTAATGTGACTCAGCATAGCCCTCCCAGGCCGGAGACACAGTTAATTTAGGGGCACTGCAATGGGGGCCTTTTGGTCCCCTGAGGCTCAGCCAAGCTCAACTCCCGCGGTCCCAGGAACCTGTGCGATTCAGCCCTTAACCAGGAGGTAGAAGGCAGGCAGGCTGTAAAGGTGCAGAAATGAAAGGTTCCAACCTGCAGGCTGCTCCTTTCTCTGAAAAAAAGTTTCACGCACGGTACTGGAGGGTTTGGGGAGAGCTCAGGATGAGAAGGGAAAGTCAGAGTGTCGGGGTGAAAGAAAGACATGGAGGAGAGTTGGCGCTGCTTGGAATCTGCCTCAGCTAGAAATGAAATATTGAGCCCTGAGGTGATGTCTCTCCCTCTTCATGCACAAAGACAAGCTCTGCTCAGCCCCCAGACCCCAAGCCTGACAGTTGCTCCTGTCTCAAAACCCAAGAACCATTTCTTCTGCAATCCCAAGTCTGATCCTTCTTCCTCCACACTTCTCAGATGTTGCCTCTCATTCTCTCTATTCAGTATCCTACCATGACCATGCTCCCAGCTGCCTCCTCTGACCACCCAGACCACTACTTTCCAGGAGAACCCCAAGCAGCTTGGACCCAGGCATTTGGGACTGAAAGAAACTGAAAGTTGGTTTCCCATCCCTTCCCATGGAAGCGCTCAGATGCCCCTGGGGTGGGGGCCGTTTACATTTCCTGCTCTCCGCATCTCCCTGCTGCCCCCCATCTTTCAGGTTCTGACTCACTTCTGTTCCACCCACTCAATGACTCAGCCTTCTATTCTCCTCTCTGGCTTAGGTGCGGTGAGGTGGGTGGAGGGTTCTGAAAAGCTTTAAATCATAACCCTGATTTGGCAGATTCCTTCTTTTCCCACCTCTAACCCTCCCCCTGGGGGCGGGGGAGAGGGCCAGCGCCAACCCTCTGACCCTAGTCTAGTCTAAAACAGCTCTGGACTTGAGCCATCTCCTCTTTTTCACTCTATGTTCAGGTACTTTGGACACCCTGATATTAAAAGGAGATATTTCTCAGTGTGCTCAGGGTTTGGGAGTCTGGAGTTCTCTTCCCTCTTTTTCGAAGTGGAAGCTGGGAACAATGTCTGGGTGCTTTCTCCAGCTTGGGCGTCTAGGGCTGAAGGAGCTGGGCTTCTGTGGCATACAGCAAGTCCCTAAACCCCTCCAACCCTCCCTTTCCCCTCAAGAGAAAATAGGCTGAGGGGGCAAAAAAGGTTGCCAGGTCAGACATCTCCCTGCTTCATCCCTAGGGCCGGCAGCCTCACTCCACCTTGTAGGAGCTCCCCGCACTTGCCCTTTCAACCCCCAAAATATACCTCCACCCCCCCCCTCCGGAGCTCAGAATGGGAAGGGAAAGTCAGGGTGTCAGGGCGAAGAAAAGACAGGCAGGGGAGCAGGCACTGCTTGGAATCTGCCAGAGATGGGGAGAAGGAAGTGTCCATCTGCCCGAGCTCATCCCTCGGGACCCAGTCTGCAGAATTGCGGGGCTCACGTGGGCGGGGCAGGGGCGGGGCGCGGCGGACTCACCCGAGGGCGTGCGCGCCCGGCTGCAGCGGCCCCGGCCCTGCAGCAGCGCCCGCAAAGGCAAATCGTCTTTCTCCGGCGGCTGGCACTGCAGTCCTGGGGCGCAGTTGGGAGTGTAGACCCCGCACTGCTGGCCCTCCCTCCTGAAACAGCCCCCAGCTTCCGCACAGCCTTCCGCCGCCGGCCCCCCATCCTCCTCCTCCGCGCAGCCCCCTGGACAACCCGCCGACACCCCCTGCCCGCAGCCTGGGCACCTTGCCAAGGCGCCTCCTGGGCGGGCAGCGGCAGCAAAGTTAGCAGCAGTGGCGGCAGTAGCCTGTGGGGGGTCATGGTCAGGATTTTCGCCCCGTCCACTCCTCCCAGAGCAGTCGTAGCGAAGCTGCTGCCCGCCGCCGCCCCTCTGCCTTAAGTAGCCGCCGGCAGGGGCCGGGCCCTTTAAGAGCCAGGTGAAGGGGGGGCGTGTGGAGAAGGCAGGGGCATTCCCTAAACTGGGTGGGACTGGAGAGGCCCCCCCTCCACCTGGGTCCTCCCCACTCTTCTCTACCTCCTCCCTTCCCAGTTTCTGTTTTCTTCCCAAATTATTCTGATTTTTCTTGCTTTGTTCCCGGGAATCTCGCCCGGAATTTGGGAGCTGGACAGCTGGCTGGAGGCCCTGGAGGGTGGGAAGTGGTGGAAGCAGGAGAGGACCGGAGTTGGGATGAGGGGGAAACCTGAAAGCCAGTTCGGGTGTGTGTGTGGCGGGTGAAGGAGACCCAGGGACTCCGGCGGGGAGAGAGAAGATGGCGGACTTAAGTGGACGGAGAAGGGGTGGTGTGGGGGTCGGGAGAGGGATGCGGGCGAAGAAAAGAGAGAAAAGGCGGGGACGACGGAGAAGTGGGGTCTTGGCAGAACCGATTGCTGATGGGAGAGAGTAAACCGAGGGCGAGGAGAGGAAGAGCAAAGATGAGGGAGGAGCAAGAGAAAGTTTCCCTGAGACGCGACTGAGGGGAAGGCAGATGATGGGGCCAGACTTGGGTAGGATGCTGGAATGCTGGAAAGGGGGGGGAGCACACCTGGAATGAACTGTCAGAAAATCTAGGACTATATTGGGGCCATAAGAGTCTGGAAGGATTGTGGGGTGTGGAGGGGGAGGCGGGGAGGCAGCGAGGCGGCAGTGTGGCAACAGGAGAGCTGGCTGAACACGTGGGAAGTAGGGATGGGTGACTGACCAGCTGAAATTATGGGAGGTGGGGGTGGGGAGGTAGAGGAACCCACACTCTGGCTGCTCTAAGGGACGGTGGCCAAAGAGCAGACCTCAACCAACCTCGTCCTTCATCCAAGTCAGCCCACCCTCCATTCCTCTCCTTTCCCAGAATCTGGCCCCTACTCCATCTCCACCCAGTATCATCCATTGGGTTTTCTGGATTATTCAAGCTGTTCTATGCCAAGGGGGGTTGGACAGTGATGGGGCTGAGTGTTCCGGGTCAGCCTGCTCTCCTGGGCTTTCACTCCATTGGTCTGTCCACCCCACCTCCCCCACTCGTGGCCTCCCTTCCCCAGGCAATGCCCTGCCCATCCCCAGAACTCCTAGCTGAGCCTTCCTTCCTAGAGGGAGGAAGAAGGACTGTTTCCTTCTGCAACCCCCACCCACACAGCTCTGGGTTACGCAACACTGGCCATCTCATTCTTTCCTAAAACAAGGGCTCTGGGCAGTGACTAAGTTTAAATTCTGGGCCCCCAAGCAAGAATGTCAGCAAGAGCTTCCTGAACTTTTCTGTAAATGAAAAAAAAAAGTTACTCCCAGCCGCCTCCCCACAGGGCTACCCCAGGACCCTAGGACATTTAGGAAGTAGTATCTTCCAGTAGCCCAGAGACAGTGACGCAGATTGAGCAGGCACAGGGGAGGGTGCTGGGGCAGTGGGGAGGGGCAGCTCTCCTCTACTCTAGCAGGATTTGGGGCCTCCTGCTTCAAGCTCTGACCCCAGGGTAGTGTGCTCCATCCTGTCCCTCCACCCTTATCACTATTTATTTTGCCTAGCACAAGTCTCTGGCTAGGGCTTTTCTCCTGACTCCACCTTGTTGCTCTTGAATAAGACGGAAAGTTCTATGGAAAGTTGGGATGGGAAAGAGATGGCCACGCTCCCTGCAGGATCTCAGTGTGGCTTTTAAATAAAGTTTGGGTAAAGTGATTTTGCAGGCTATATTGCACAGAAGCCCAATACTCTGCTAGCCTCTCACATCCACCGCTCCCTTCCCAAATTCCCCCATGCACCCTCCTACATCACCTCTACAGATTTCCCCTGGTTATATTCCACTGCTCAGCTTGGTGCTGCCACGTAGTCTCAGCACGCTCTGAACAGCCCATTCCCACCTGCCTCCCCAGCACTGCTCTTCCCTCTTCCCCATGCCTTCAGCCTAGGTATGCAGAGCTGTGTGCTTCCAGTGCTGAGATCTAACTAGGCTCTTTCTTGCAGACTGAGACTCTCAAACTCTGCTTTCCTCCCTTTGGGATGCCTTTCACCTCAGCACCCAGAGCAGAGGTCTGAAGGTCACAGTAAGTGCTCAGGATGGAGCGTGGGTCAAAACAGACCCCTGGGACCCTGTCTGGCCTCTGTGGAGAGAAAGCATCTGTCGGGGCTGTGAAAAGGCTAGACAGCTTGGGCTGTTACTTAGGCTTTTTATAAATAAACCTTGACAGGACTTCCTCCTCTTGCAGGTTACACTCTGTCCTCCTACTCCTCTCACCCAAACCGGTCCCTCCAAACCCACAGCACCATCAGGTGCTGACTTCCTTTTGAGAACCAGGGGTAAAGGAGGGGGCCTGCCTGGATCCTTTTGAGCGTTGAGTCTGCAGAAAGGCAAGTGGTAGCACAGTCTACAGATGGAAAGCCCCAGAGAGATGGCTAAATGATCAATCACATCATGATGTGGCCTGAGCCTGGTATGGGTCTGATGGGAACTGTTGTGATAACTTCAGCTGGCCTCCAGCTTTAATTTCTGCCATCTGTCCCACCTGCAGCCTCCCAGTTGGTCTTGCTCCTGTGGCTCCCTCCTCCTCAAGCGCCTTTGGTAGTACTCTGTGCCCCTCTTCCCTGCCCAAGGACCTGTGCTCCCATATGGCAGTCATGGCCTGGTGGACAGTTGGCTCTGGAAGCACATTCTGGTTCAATGAGTTGGTGGGATCACCCTCCCCAGAACCCCTTGGCAGTTTCTCATCTCTGAGTCTGAACTGAGATTAGGGGAGGTGAAGGTGTGATGCTCAGAGGTAAT